>JBBPKT010000030.1:0-74362 GCA_038089395.1 Pulveroboletus frians
AGCGCTGATATGCCGGAGCGTAGCTAAAGCGATCTAGTCAGATGACCATTAAAACCACAAGGCTTCATATGACTGACGTGTATATCGCTGTTGGCGTGGTATTGTACGTGAAGCTGAGTCTGTTCCAATTGCCGCCCCTCCACTCGTTCAAAAGGCCTTGATCTGCTCCATCCCAGGTACCTGTGGTGTTTAAGAGCTCCCGAAGTTCCTCGAACTTGTTCTCGCCGGGTGATAACACCATCACACCGGAGTTAAATACGTCCGGCCATCCGACATCGGGGGCAGCAGAGAACTCGTGATCGAGATGGAAGAGGTGGGATAGAGGGCGCAGAGGAAGTACATCTGCATCAAGATATATTACTTTGGCGTATTGCGTGAGACGGAAGACATGCAGTTTTGTCAGGGCCGTGTCAAGGTCTGGACGTCCTAAGCACCGGAAAACAACGTTAGACGAAAGAAATATGATTAGTGTGAAAAACAGCAGGAAACAACGTTGCACGTATTCATGCTCCGGATTGGGGAAGCAGACAGGCACATGCAGGCGAGTGAATTGACCATCCCTAAACTCGTGGTGTATAAATGTAAGGGAAGGATATGCACCAAGTACAGTCAAGGATGTAGTGTCAGGTGGAACGATTACTTCGACACCGATGACCAGGTTGAACGCCTTCCTGAGGAGCCTGATGGAGGTGACGTCGACCGTCTCTGGTGTGACCAGACAGACGGTCTCATATTTGACTGTTTGATCCGACGGCAGAAGATTGTGGACATCCTTCAACGAGGCGGCGATGGTGAGTGCACCAGGGAGATAGGCATCGGAAGTGAGTAGCGTGACGAAAGCATAACGAATGGACATGACGGGTGCGTAGGGGGGATACAGAGCCTAGCAAGATGCGTCTTGCAAAGATATATAAGTTAGAATACAAACGAACCCAGAAAGAGACGCTGCCAGCGTTGGTGATCGAAATATGTGGCAGAGCAAACAGGCGTCAATTCGACTCGACAGTGTCATCGGGCTTGGTCTCGGTCGAACGTGCGTCTATCCAGCTCCAACGGCTTTGGCTTTAACTTCCACTCCAAGGACAAAATCAGCAGCTTCTGCTTGGCTAGCAAGACCAAAATTTGCCCCTTCGATTGCGAGCCCGTCGATAAAAGATTTTTGAACAACGTGATCACGTGATCATATGACCTGACTACACGGCGATATCGTGTCTGTACAGGGGCAGTCACCATGCTAGACATCTCGCTCAGCTTTCACCGTACGCACCCGTTCCATAACCCGGAAAAATAATGTAATCTACTGAAACCACGAGCTAGAAGCAGTTAAAGGGATTGCCGAGTTCGGTAAGCAGATAAAAAACCTCACCTGAAGTTTGCTCCTTATTCCTTCTCAGTTGAAGTCGCCATCCATGCTATCCTTTATGCTCGCCAGATATACCCTCCAGATCTGTTTGTGAGAAGAAAGAAGTATGACGTGCCGGTGTTTCAGTCGCGTCACCCTGCTCTTAATGAATACATCTCCGGCGCAGTCAAGGCCATTGCCGACGAGCTTATTTCGGTCAGTCAGCAACTTGTCCTGTTGATGATAGGGCAGATTTAAATTTCCTCGCGCAGGGAAGCATCCAGAAGGTGATAGTCGTGATAAAAGACAAGGAGCAAATCGCTCTTGAACGATTCATTTTTTCTGTACAAAACATGATAGAAGTCGAGGCTTACAACAGGGACGTCAGGTGAGGCTGACCAATATTTCTTCGATTGAGTTGACCCCGAATTGCTTTGTACAAGTGTCCAGGAGGCAATGTCGTCTGCTACTCTTAGCCGGTATTTTCGCGCATTTTTAGTCAAGCTGAGTATGATCGAGTCTCAGCTGGGCGCGCTCGAACCCGAGGGTAATTGCCTTGCACTTTCGATTCAAGTATTTATATCGACTGCGTTACAGACGAAGCCTCTTTTGCAATCGTATTGGAGCTTCATGATGGTAGGCAGGCGCCGATCGGGCCTCAGGATGAGGCGGATCGGGAACCACCCCCGTGGGTACCCGCCGACGAGCAGTATACCACCGCAGGGACACTAGACAATGCCCAGCTCCATCTCCTGCGAGCTGTTGAAACGGGCATAATCAATGTGAGTATTGTAGTAGTCACGGTAATTTCTGCCTTCACGAATATGTTAGCTCTCCCTCGCTGTACAGGAATCAGAGGAGAAACTTAGAAGACTGAAAGAATCGCACAACAAAAGTGATTCTGGACAAAATGAAAATGAAGGCGAGCAACCCGTATAAATCAAAAACTACCATCCTATATACTGGCGGTGACCATCGGCTGAACCCTACCTTGACGCGCTAACTTAAATTCGAATGGTCATTGGAACCATGTGAGCAATATACTGGCAACATGGGTGGCAGTAAAAGGAACACGATAGATCAGTACTAAACGTCCACTCGTATACGTTGAATGATTGGTATAATTCGTTCCCACTCTTCCATTGCCTACAAAGATTGGTTCAGTCCAACAATCAGAGTATTGATGTTGTGTCTTACAGATTGATAAAATTCAATTTCACCGTTGGCGAGGTTGCTTAGCATCTCTTTCATTTCCGCTTCCTTGGAATACTGGAAAATAGTTTGCTCCCTCAGTGTCTCATCACTGAAGGCGTCGGACGTTTCATGCGCAGTGGTGACCGCATCTTGGAGCTAATTTTCACAGTAATTCATAGCCTTGATATGGGAAGGGAGAACCTACATACCTCTTTGATCTTGAGGTCTAGTTTCCGCATCTTTTCTACCCGACTTCGGTCGTCATCTGCACCGCGAATTGCGTCTACCTTGTCTTTAAGGTAAGCGCTTAACCCTAACCCCGTACTTCCTGCATGGCCAGATATTACCGCCGACAGGCGATCCCGTTCGAGCGTGACGCCAGATAGGTAATCAGAAAGGTCTTCAAAATCGAGCTGTTTCTGATCACGAAGTTTCAGAACGGCCCGATTCGCATGGGAATAGGTAAGGAGCGAGTGAAGATGGACGAGAAATGGGTCTGTAGTTGTCTGCGTCTGGCATGGATGTAATGTCATAGCAGAGCTAAGGAAAGATAGGAGATCGATACCTTGTGACGAAGGAGTGCGGAGAACTCGAGGAGAGTGTTTGAAAAGTGATTGAGCGGATCTGTAATTCCTGATTCCAGAAATCCGAGACCCTGAACGGCGACAGCAAGATCATGATAGTCAGCCGTGAGGTCTTCATCGGATTCCAATTTGCCTCTCGTTTAGCCTCAGAATTCCCCATGAAAGATGTAGACCCCATCAACTCACCATTCGTCCGCCCACGGATTCGATTCCAGAGGCGCTCGCTGAGGACAAGACCGTCCTCAAATTTGTCAACCGACTCGCGCATCTGTAGAAAGCGCTCGTCAGGCTTTCGAACCCGGGCAAAAGCGTTCAAGAGGGTGTCTGAGATGTTGTCAATAATCCCCGGCGTAGGTTCAGGACCAGGAGGGTGAGCAATATGCTGATGCATGAAGACGTGCTGCCACAGAATCATGGTAAGTACGGTTAGGAAAGAGGCAGGTACCATACCCATTCTGTAGACTCGAAGAAGGCACGAACAAGCGTGCTGCGTTGCAAAGTGGGGTGTCGTGCTATCCGCTGCAAAAATCGATGAAGACTTCTTCAAATTAGTTCAAGGGCCTTGGCAGTTCCTGAGTTAACCTACTCCAATCGACGGCGTTCCATGAATTCGGGACTAAACCTATCGCCAGTGATATACTCTAGGCGTGATTGAATACTGTGCTATAAATACCAGGGCAAAACATACCAAGCCGATGCTTGTCTGGGAGTGCTGGGACCACGCATGCCGGGAAATCCTTGACTAGGTGGTCCCGCAAGAAGACGAAATCAGTGAACCGTCGACGCGACGATGGATTTGGAGAAGAGAATATAGGAAGATTCGTCTTTGGCAAGAGTAAGTACGGATGGTACACGAAATGAGCGGCGTCGGACCTTTGCTGTGACCAGGTAGGATACGTATGCATCCTTTGTTTCTGCGAGTTCCTTCACCGGATCCTTGACCATCGTGACAAGATGTCCTTCCCACTTGGGATCGTGAGGTCCGCGCGGCTCCTCGACACCAGCTGTGCTCTGCTTGAACCCAGGTCCCGTAGGATGAATTCGGGGATCGACATCATAGGGAGCCGAGGGGGACTCCCAAGTCACGCTGTCGAAGACGTCCTCATCGCCGTGCATATTTTTTAGGTCGTCCGCGAATGCGCTGCAATCTCAGAGTCAATAGGTGAGGGGAGACTATCGTCCAGTACGACGACGGAGTGACCACGTGACAGTCCCGCACTGCGGAGAGACTGAAGAGAGCGTTGGTCAACAAGCCATAACAAATACTTTCTGGATGCGCCAATATCTCAGCCACACGGTGTCGTCGCTGCTGGCATTGCTCAGCGCGGTCTCGCTCGCCCTCGCCTATGAAGTCCCATTCGCGGACTCTGACTACTCTAGGCAGGTGTGCTCGGGCATGTGGGGTGGCCCCGAGACTTACATCAACGGTACGCGCTAGCAGTGTGTCCCTAATGACGGAACACTCAGCCCGGTTCCAGTCACATTCGATACTGGCTCCTCTCATGGCCAGGTGGCCATGGTCATATATGAGTGGAAAGACGTCAAGTACCTAGGCAAACAGACGTCGGAAACAGACGATTCTCTCCCCGTGAGTGACGCCCGTGTTACTGTGCTCACAGCCTACTCATGGCTATTTCATATCACCAGAAGACTTATGTCTGTACAACGGACGCTGTCAAATCTGGCTTGTGTTCTTCCGAGAACATTGGAAAGTTCATCTTTGGTGCTGAGGACCCAGATGACCATACACTCATGACACAGACCAGTTTCTGGACGGCAAACGTTGCACTCGACCCGACAACCCACGCTGAAAGCAATTCATCTTCGTTTTGGGAGGATCCCCAAGGAAATCCAACCCCTCCATCGGAAGATAACATGTCACCTTGGCTACCAAGGGGTATTGTGCCGATCGCAGTTCATGTTACTTCGCGTGATGATGATCCCCTGAACCCAAGTCCCTCAGGGACGCTAGCATACTCGTTCCCTATACAATACCAGGTCCGCAAGACAGGATATTATTGCGTAGGCAAGTTGGTTTCTTGATATCATGACAGTCCCATCATATGCTTTCCAACAGCTATTATCCCTGTCACAGTGATGACTCCAACTATCGTCCGCCAAGCCCCAACCGATGTCTCTTTCCATCCAACGTACAACGGTGCCGTTCTTTTTAGAAATACCTTTGATGGTCAACTTCCTGCGGGTGACTACCCGAAAGTCAACGTAAGTTCTTTTTACCTCCACAGACACACGTGCAAATATGTCATAGTTCTACCTCTTCATGTTCTTTGCATATGTGCTGTTTGGCTCAGCCTGGGCATATATCTGTTACAAGCACCTTGCGGAACTCCTACCTATTCAGGTACGCAATCTCAAATGATAAAATATCAATCAGCTTACCACATGTGCTATGTAGTACTATCTATCAGGTTTGATCGGGTTTCTTGTCGTGGAGATGGTGGCAAATTGGGGTATTCTACCACATTTACTTGGAAGGGACCTTTTACTAAAGGACGGGCAGTGTACTACAGGTACCTCAATGCACACGGCAAGAACATGGCATCAACCTTCTTCCTTTTTGTTGGTTGGTGTATTTGCTTAGTTGAGCCAACCCGCATCCATCTATCTTTTGCAGTCGCCATCCTCGACGCTGGCAGGAATGCATTGTCATTTTTTATGCTGCTAGTCGTATCGCTTGGTCTTAGCGTCGTCCGGGAATCGTTGGGTAAGACAATGTTAAAATGTAAACTCCTGGCTGGAGCGCATTTCATCTTTGGAGGTACGTCATTTATTGGGTGCGCGAGTTCACCGACATATGGCTATTAAGTATTATACGCTGTTGGTATCGTTGAACTCGAGCTGGAGTCAACCTCAGCTTTGGTTCTCCTTCTGTTCATCATACCTTTGGCGTTCACCCTGAGTGGTTTCCTTATGTGGATCCTATATTCTCTCAATGGTACAGTGCACTTTCGTGTCGCTCGCCAGAATTATTAACTCTTCTAGGCACGATGGTACAACTGACCGTCCGCAAACAACGGTACAAGTTAACTATGTTCAAGCGATTGTACTACATCCTGCTCGCAACGGTTATTGTGATTGCTATCTTTTTTGTTGTGTCGTCCATGGCATTTTCCGATCGACTGGCAGAAGGTTCGTTGGTTCGATGATGAGTGAATTCACTCCCGACCGCTAACTACTCGACAGATTATGCTGCAAAGTCTTGGCGCATACGATGGTGGCTACTGGATGGATACCTTGCAATACTCTACTTTGTCTCGTTCTGGTCAATCGCTTACCTTTGGCGCCCAACCGAGAACAACCGGAGATAAGTCCTTCCCCTTCCGAACCGCATTCTGCTTACCCGCAGTTTTGATATCCACGCTTGCTATGTCGGATGAGATCGCTCAGGAAGATGAAGACGCTGAAGACTATGATCTCGAAGCCCTCCAACTCCGAACTACGGTCCGGGAAGATGATGAAGTGACACTTGTTAATAACCGCAGAGAACCGGAGGTGCTCGCAGAGGATCATGTCGTTTTTGAGATTGGCGATGAGGATACCGGTAGCGACGACGAGACCGAAAGTGCAGCTAAAAAACGACGTGGGGAGCGCAAGTCCGTTGACGAGAACGAGACAACGGACGAGCGGGCAGGTCTCATGGGAGGAAGGCAACACAAAGATAGAAACGATTGAACTGTGAATCAGTCTGCTCATAGCCCCTATTGATTAGGATCTGTAGAATACATAGACTGTCACCTGCCCTCCTGACTGCAGCACATTCTAGGAGGAATCTCTAACACGACCTGTGGACACCGTATAGAGACGGGCTGCGATGTTCATACTCTGAAGTTCCTGGAGAATACTCGATCAGCGATCTGCGCCAAGCTGCTTCCAACAAACCTGGAATAGCAATTTTGCTGCGTATGGAATGTAGAGTTGAGAGCACGCAGTCTTGTTCTTGCAGGCACGGCACTGTCACAGACCTTGGTTACACCACGACGCTTTCTTGGCGCGAATAATCATACCTCAAATGTTTGTTTTTTCTGTGGCAATAGCATCAATGATACGAAGCTAGTCCTTCAGTCAAATAAAACTCACCAAGTTGGCAATCGCGGTGAGACCGCAACTAACCAGCGAATTCAATTTCTTAGCAAAGAGAACGAGAACAAACACTTACATGTCACAGACATGCAACCGATAAGCATCACTCGCTTCGAACAAACGCTCCTTCAGGAACGCCGCAACACCATGAGAGATCATACAATCACGTTCCATCTCCCCGAAACGGAGACCGCCATCGCGACTACGGCCTTCCACAGGTTGCCTCGTCAGGATCTGCACGGGTCCTCTCGCACGAGAGTGGATTTTATCGTCCACCATGTGCTTGAGACGCTGATAGTACGTTGGCCCGAGGTATATTTGGGCTTGAAGTTTCCTGCCTGTGTGACCATGGTACATGACCTCAAGGCCACGAGAATGGTAGCCTTTCTGGCGAAGGAAGGTCGAGACCGACTCGACCGTGAGGTCCGTGAAGGGAGTGGCATCGCCCTCGTTACCGATGAGAGTGGCAACTTTAGACAGAAGACACTCAACCAAATGACCGATGGTCATACGAGACGGTATGGCATGAGGATTGATGACGAGATCCGGTACGATGCCCTCTGCAGTAAACGGCATATCCTCTTGGCGGTAAGTGATACCAATCGTACCCTTTTGACCGTGACGGGAAGCAAACTTGTCTCCGATTTGCGGGATACGTGTAGAGCGAACACGAACTTTGACGAACTTCTGCCCCTCGGAATTGGTAGTGATCAGCACCTGATCGACGATACCATTTTCGGTACTCTTCAAGGGTGTCGAGACATCTCGTCGCGTATGTGTCCGCGTCCGCTGTCCTAGCTCCTCACTATCTGGAGGAATAGGTGCTGTCTTTCCGATGATAATATCCTCACCCCTAACATTCGTTCCTGGTGCGATGAGGCCATCATCTTCCAATTTATCGTAGGTTCCGTGTTTCATACGGAGGGTTGTATCGCGAGTTGGTTTCTCGAATTCTTCCAGTTGTTGAACTCCACTTTTCTTCTCAAGATCCATATAGCTGCGGTAGTATATACTCCGGAAGAGGCCTCTATCAATGGAACTCTGGTTCATGATAACAGAATCTTCTTGGTTGTAGCCACTATAGCAGAGGATAGCGACAATGGCGTTCTGGCCAGCAGGAAGTTCGCGGAATTTGAGATATTCCATGGAACGCGTGGTAGCAAGAGGTTTTTGCGGGTAGTACAAGATGTTGGCCATCGTGTCCATTCGAACCAAGAAGTTCGTGAGATAGATACCCATAGCTTGTTTGCCCATGGCAGATTGGTAGGTGTTACGTGGTGACTGCAGAGGTATAAGACTACTACCAATCCACTGTCGACGTACGCACCTGGTTATGGTCAGGGAAAGGAATGATACTGGCACAGACACCAAGGATCATGCTAGGATGAATCTCGCAGTGAGTCCACGTATGTGCGTTGATTCCGGCCTTTAGGCGCGCTGCAGGGTCAAAGTCCCCATCGTTGTCGTGGGGATTGATGCCTGCGGATTGTAATCTCGAATTCTCCAAATCTTCCGGCGTCATGGAAATCATTACCGTTTCCTCCTCCTCGGCATCCAATAGCTCAATTATCCCCGTCTTCACAAGCTGTTCCCACTTGAACTCTTCGCCATCATCATCACGGTAACTCTGGTTAAGCCATTTGATATGCTTCTTCTGCAGGGCAAGCTGCTGATTTTCGACAATGAAGAGAGGTCGACACACTCGCCCAGCATCAGTGTAGAGACGAAGCTCCCTCTCACGAATATCACGAACTACAGAAACTTCAGGACTAATGTCATCTTTTCGGCGAAGTTTCTTGATCGTCTTGACAAGGTTGGCGGGATCACGGTGCACACCCATCCAGACACCATTTACGAAAACTTTTGTGCAGGGTGTCGACGAATGAGCATTCTCCTCCAACGACTCGAGACCCCATTCTTCCAAGAATTCGATGACTGGAGCGGAATACGAACCGACAGAAATACAAGCCATCAACGCCAAGTTTTTGACGAGACCACAGGCTTGTCCCTCCGGAGTTTCCGCGGGACAGACCATTCCCCAGTGTGTATTATGCAGCTGACGAGGCTTCGCAATCTTCCCCTCCCGTCCAAGCGGGGTATTACAACGACGAAGATGGGAGAGAGTGGAGGCATAGGTGTATCGATTTAGCACCTGTGATACGCCAGCTTTCGAAGCCATAGATTTCTTCTGATCGCCCCAGTTACCAGTGGCCAGCGAGTACTTGAGGCCATTGGTGATGGTTTGATGTTTGACAGCTAATGAAAGGTTAAACTCCTTGTGAGTCTCGACGCACTGTAGACAGTTTGAGCGAAGAGACGACACAGAGCAGAATTAGATACCTTCTGAAGGTATCGATAAACATCCCTTGTCAACTTTTTAAAGAGCATCCGAAAGAGGTTTGCAAGTAATGGCCCGGCTAGATCGAGGCGCTTCTTGCCGAAGTGATCTCGATCATCGAGCTCTCTCCGTTCTAGAGCAGCAAGTAGCAGTCGATGGATCATGTAACCGAAGAAATACGCCTTCTTTGACTCCGAACCTTCTGCCATGGAAACATGCGGTAGCATTTCTTTCTGTAGAATCTCTTGGGCATAGCGAATACGTCGCTCTCTGGAAAGACCAGTTGTAGTACCTCGATTTCCAATGAAGTCAAGGGCCACTTCACGGTCCTGAATGACGAAACCATCGTCAATGCAGGGCTTCAGCATCTCAAGCATCTGAGAGTCTTGCATATCATAGCAAATGTGCTCGAGGATGTCACGGTCAGAAATGACACCAAGGGCACGGAAAACGACCCAAACGGGAATGTCGACGCGAATGTACGGGATTGTAGCCTTCATGACATTTCCAATCTGCACGAGCGTAAACGCGGATTCTTTAAGCAAGATCAATACTTACAGAACGTTCTTGGCTACGGTGGAACATTTTCACTTGGAATTGACTAATTGTTTTTCCACCTTTCTCGACCGCACTCCGTATTTCGGCAAGAAAGCTGATTGGAGAAGGTTGTGCCTTTGCGAAGACGTAGACATGATTCGTGGCCATGCGTTCCTGTGCGATCAGGACTTTTTCGGATCCATTTATAATAAAATATCCCCCTGAATCATATGGACATTCATTGAGGTCGTACAAATCCTGGTCTTGTAGATCTCTGAGGATGCAGAATGTGGATCGTAACATGATAGGAACCTACGAGAAAAGGTTACCGCCAGTGGGACACCCACGCACAAACACTTGCCTTGCCAATCCAGACTTTTGTCGCATCCTCAGAAGTCTCCTGTCCCTCGGACTCCCAAAGCACGTCTCCGGGAACGCCATCTGGATCGTCGCGACCCAGTAATACCCTCTTCTTCATCTCGATATACAGAGGGGCGGAATACGTCAAGTTCCGCAAACGCGCTTCCTGAGGGAAGACAGGAACTACAGAACCATCTGCTTCCGTGACGGTTGGTCGCGACAAGTATATTTGCCCAAACTTTATCTCGTAGCGCCGTGTCATGTCTGATTCGTGACCAGTATGTTGATCGGCCTGGTCGAGTATGAGATCAGCATTTTCATCGACCAGTTCCTGCATGGTGTTCTGGACAAATTCGTCGAACGAGTCTAGTTGCTGTCGAACGAGACCCTTCTGCTCGAAGAAACTGGTAATGACGGTCCAACAATCTTCCTGTGTTATCTCTTCGTACTCCTCTTCCTCGTCATCCACCCCGTAACTCGGGTCATCGTACGAGAACGTGTTTTGAGAAGGATCGACATCTTCAAGAAATGCTTCAGAAAACGTCAATAATAAAGTTGTGGTTATCGGTACCTTGGCTCATGGTGGAATGATGGAGACCTGGGGCGTTCAAAACGAGGGCGGGGTCAGACCCTTTGAGAATGATACCAACACTCGACGCTTCTTCAGGTGGTCCAGAGAGTGAGCAAGCGACGAGCAAGATACTTCGTTGTACTGTGGAGAATTCAGACTCCGAACTGCCGAACCGGCGAGTCAGTCGTAGTCAAAATTTCCACGCCTCCAACTTAGAACGACCATCGACTCTACGTCTTGGACTGCTGTGGATACTTACGCCAAAGAATACTGACTGAGGTGATGATAGCTCATACAGATCGTCCCACTGCTCCACTGGTTTTGTTTTCGGCATACTCTGTGAAGAATGCGCCTACATAAATACCTTGAACAACTTCCCTGATTCCTTCCCCAGCAATGAATGTCTTTATGCAGAGCGTTCCAGCATTTCCTTAGCAGCCCCATATCTCATCCGAGTCTCTGTAACGACTGTTTCAGTGATACCCCAGCCTTCCCCATTTCCGTTTGGTCCAGTCTCAAAACCTTTCCGGTAACCGACTGCTGTCAGATAATCCCGTACATACTGCTTGTCGAAACTTGGCTGTGGTTTCCCTGGAGAATAGCCGGCGAGAGGCCAGTACCGCGACGAGTCAGGAGTCAGCACTTCGTCTACAAGGATAAGTTCCTCTGATCCCTTCTCTGACGGAACAAGGCCAAACTCGAACTTGGTGTCCGCAAGAATCAGTCCGCATGACAGAGCGTGCGCAGCGGCCGTCTTGTACAGGTCGAGCGCAATTCCAGCAACCCGCATATATAATTCCTCACCGATCAGTTGAGCAGCTAAAGAGAGTATCAGCAACGTTCCGACAGTAGCCAGGGAGCACCCGAGTGCCTTTTTCTGGAGATATGTTTTCATCGTGAGCCCCATTGCCAGCCTTGGTCGATGGTGTGACGACAGGCTCGTCCAACTTTTCGGACTCCACCATACCCTCACTGAGACGGATTCCATGCATAGTGCCAGAGTTCTCGTACTCTTTCCACGCAGAGCCTAAGCCAACTATGCGGTGAGACAAGATGCGGGCGAGTACCCAAGGACACCGCACCAGTCAGATATCCCCTGACGATGACTTCTATGGGGATAACCTTCGCCTTCTTCACAAGCATCGTGCGTCCCTCGAGCTGATTCCTGTATTGTTTCACCTCTTCCGGCATCTCGTCGATGTCGGTTGTGATGAGGTGGTTCGGGACGATGTGTTGGAGCTTTCGGAACCAGAACAAGGAGATGTCCGTCAGTAAGTTCCCCTTTTCCGGAATGCCCTAAGAAACAGGTCGCTCTGTGAACTGGTCGACGATAGACAGGGAAAAGATAGTCACGAACGTCTTTCAAGATGACATCGTACACCGATATTCTATCGGTTGCAACAAACAGGAGGTGGTCTTCGGACGAAGTAGCGTAGATGTCGCGTACTTTTCCTCTCGAGACCAACGTAAGATCCGGTAAGTTGGTGGTGAGCAACGCGAGCGCCATTTGGCGGGTAGTTGGAGGTCTGAGCGAGGATTTGGTATCGCTGTCTAAATATCGTACATGACGCATCGGAGCGACACGCTACTCTTGTCCGACAAATCCCTTGTCTATGCTACAACACCTTTAAACGGTTTATACCCACCGTCGCGCTTAGCATAATCTACTTCCCGTGCTATCATACGCCAAGTACTAATTGTTAGATGCTTGGAACCAACCTTGGAGGACATGAGAACCGCTTCACCATCTCGAGAATGTGCACGTACAAGTCATACTTGACCAAGTCGTCAATATTCACAAAAGCAGTGGATGCCAGCTGCCTTGCCTCAAGCCACATCCAGACCTGGGAAAAAACTTAGCCGTTGACGAGCATGCTCGCGATTGAACTGACCTTTAATAAAGCCCCGAAGTTGCCCGAAGGTATGTTTGTCATCGATTCCTGAGTGGTCATTTGCCTCCCAAGTTGCCTTAGGATCGGTAACGCGCTTTTGAACAAATCCAGAGTCGGATCTAGCTGACGCCCAATCCCTTCAAGTAAAAGGATGGATATCACTGTATTGATGAAGTCACCCTCCATCTTCACGTGGTGTTGTCGAACCGCCCTCAGCACGTCCTTCAAGATGTCCGATATTTTGATCTGACCAAGAGAGAACGTCTTGCGCTTCACGGTCAGTACGATATGTTGCATCTTTAGAGCAAATGTTTCCGTGTTAATGGCCAACTCGGGAGTCCGACAACGTTCCACCATGAGTTGTCCAGTACGATAGCCATCAAACTCTGCGACGGCGCGGAAAAGATCAAGGAAGTTTTTCCGATTTGTGGAATTTAGCGTTGTGATCAAACCCGCATCGATAAATACAACTTCCGGAATGTACTCTTGGCTCGAGATGCGCTGTAGCTCGTCCCGCCATGCTTCGGGTGAATGGCTGAGTTGCTTGAGCCTTGATACTATCGCGTCTGATTCGTCTGGGGGTTGAGCAATCGTGTGACTCTCACTGGACCCAGAAACAAGAGTGTTGAACACGTGGCGTAGAAAATCGCGGGTCGCAAGTGGCCGTGTGAACCTGATCATGATATTACCCGGGTGAAGATCAGAATGGACAAAGTTGTCCAACAGCAGCATGTTCTGAGGAATGTTATCGACACAATTGTCAAGCTAGCGCTCTCCACATACCAGAAATGCGTCAAGACCGACGGTAGCAACCTGTTCATCGAAAGGTCCCCCACCATTTTTCAAGAAAAGTTCTAGTGGGATGGCATGTTCAAACTCCTCCACCAAGATATCGGAAGTAGAAAAGTCTTTGAGGGGACGGGGGAAGGTTACTGGCACATTCCGCGATGCGAAGTTATGCTCGAAGGTGAGAAGATTCTCGGCCTCAATGCGAAGATCAATTTGTCGGTGCATCATTTCACCAAACACGGCGACCTCCTCGGGAAGAGATATCCACCGCATCCCGGGGAAGAGCGTGATGAGACCAGCAAAAAAAGACATGATTGCAAGATCGCGGCTAATCATTTTAGCAACCCGAGGGTGAAGAATCTTTATTGCGACCGACGCAGTGGGAACTGAGGGTGGAGGGTCCTGCATTATAACTGGGGTCAGAGATCCAGCGGCGGACTTGGAATAACGTTTAGGCCCGAGATATGATGGGGGGAGGAGATCTTGTTTGAGGACAGCCTTATACACCTGCGAGAACAAGATGGAAGGATGAAAGATGACAGAAGGAGGAGAAACCTACTTGTGCGATGGCACCTATTCCAATTGGGTTTTCTTCGAATTCTTCGAATACATCTTGCAATGGTTTCCGGAAGGCCCTTTCTATAACTTCTTCTGTATATGCTAACGAATGGGGTGTCGCCCGCGAATGCGTCGTCCCCAATCTGTCGCAGAGCGAGGACGGGAATAGATCAGCACGCGATGCGGCCCATTGAGCAAGCTAGACACGATTGATGAAAAAGCATGCGGATTAATGGACACTAATCACCTTGATGAATGTCGGGCCAGCGGCTTGCATTCTTTTCACAAGAAAACCATACCACCACACAGCACCCCATCGGTCACCTTGTGGTTGCGCATCCGGACTTCCGACCAACAACATCGGCATGGTGATTATAACGGGTAGAAACAGGTAGAATAGGTGTATGAACCGTCTGACCGTTAGCATGGGCTCCCACATGTAGTCTTTTAAAAACACGATTATGCGGGAATAAAGTGACCGTTGAGGTTCTGCTGGCGAGTTGATCATGAGTTGGTCAGCCAGGTGACGAGGGCTCTCCGGGCTTTCAGGACAGGGAATCAGGGCAGAGGATGCAAAGACGGAAGGTAAATGTAGCTGGGGACCCGGAGAAAGGTAGAAAGCCACCCCGGCGGTAACAGGTACGAGCCAAAGTGTGCGCCATGTCCAAGAACGACTACGCAGTCTGAGATATGATGGAGGTGAGACGGTCCAAAGGTTCTGGTTCGTTTTGGCAGCAATGAAAGTGCGACGTGGCGTAACTTTGAGCCCATTGCATATTGAGAGATGAAACGATCTAAAAGGGGGAGGATATGAAGTGTGCCGTCGAAGAAACATTACTGTACAAGTTGCAGAGGCTCCGCGGGGCGTCAGACGGCCTCGCAGAAGCGGCCACGGCTTGGTCAAGATGTCGGACTGCAAGACTGCAAGCACCCAAAAGGCTGCTTCGCGCAGTCCTGTGAGTCCTACAAATGCAGCTTTTGTTGAATGTAGTTCAACGTTGTTTAGTTGGCTCGTGGGGAGTCGGCGGGACTGGGTGGTATCACGTGGTCACTTTGTCACTTTGCCAAGTCACTTTGCTTTGCTAGGAACAGTGTATCATTGTCGTACACCTTTCTGCATGTGCCAGATATTCGCCAAGGTATTGCTTTCGTAGCCCCCGCTTTGAAGCCATAGCTCCCTGCGCTTGGGCCATCTGGTACGTCGGATCTTTGCCAACAAATTTGGTGCATTAACGCAAAGAGTTCGGTGTTTCATATCGAAAAACGACAGCCCCATCGCACCTAGGGAGCTCGGTTCCACGAGACTCCCACTTTCCTTGGCAAGATACACAAAGCGAATGTTTCGCAGGTCACCACGGACAGCTCCCACTGAGGGTAGATTGCTACAGTTCAAAGGTACGAGATAATTTTGATTGTATGTCCCCATCTACATGATTGTACTCGCCACACTCTCTCCAGCAATGGCCAAGACTCGGACGTCGCGGAAACGGAAGCGGAGGTCTCTCGCTAGCAAGGACTGCTTTGCGCGTCTGATCCGTGGAGCTGTGTCCCCCGACCCGGGCACCTCCTCGCCGAGCTCCCAAGGAGAGTCCAGTTCTGGCTCAGATACAAAGCAAAAGAGGACTCCCACCGCGGATACGCTCAACTACGCCAACGTCCTCCCCATCGAGCGCTTTCAGGCCGCTGTAGTGTGCCGCACCTCTACATGCCAGAGACTCGAGTAGCTTATCCGTGCCTCTCCTACATATACCCCAGCCGCAAAAAATCAGCTCATTAGTTGCCTGAGGGATGACTTTATTCGAGGGGACAAGACACACCACGTCATCGAGAATCTGAGACGTTCTGATTTCATCAGTACACTGCCTTCCGATGAGGAACTAGAGTACATGCGAAAGGATGTTGCAGAGAGTACCCGAATACTTTTGGAAGGAGGCAAAGAGCTCCAGGCTATTGGGGACCGCATAGCTGCTCATCCTTTATAGTACCGGGTATGGATCTTTACCCAACTCGCCCATTCTCATAGATGACCAGTGTAATTCTAGCTAAAACATTGTTTTACGCGACATCTCCCGTCCATACGATTGCGTTGTCATATCAAGGGAAAGAAACTAGACTGTACTCTTTTGTCTCGTGCGGCGCTTGGCCCGGCATCGTGGACCCACCCACTCTGCGAACCAAATCATTGGCATGATGGCGAGACATATCCCTGCAAGCATAACGAAGGTCCATCCCGTTCCAAGAGCCTTCAAAATAAGGTCGATGACCGACACCACAGCGGCACCCAATGAGCACCTCACTAGGTTGTTCTGTTTGTGTAGCTGATGTTAGGACCATGCACAATTACAGGTAGGACTGAGACTTGCGCATGCCGTCACAGAAGAGCCGTGCACCGGTAACAAGTCAATCAAGAGGGTTTGTACAGTGTTCATCAACGCTACTCCTGTAGCGGCCACTGGGGAGACAAGCAATCACGTGTCAGCTCAGCGTCCAGCACGTCTGGAGATCCGGGAAAGAACGCACACACTATCTGTAGCACCAGCGGTGCTGCTATGCTGACGCCTTTCTCAAGGCACCAACCATAGCCAGCACAACATGCGACGTATACAATCAAATGGAACGGAACCATTCGCATTCTTACTTGTTCGATCGGGAAGGTTTCGTCCCTTACAACCTGTTTTGCGGGGACCGGATTTTCTGGGTCAAGTGACCCTTTCCGCGCGATCTTTTGCTCTAGTCTTCTGTAATCTCGGTCCAGAAGTTTCCCTGTTACCAGGCTACCGATGATTGTCCCTCCGCCGATGGCTAAGAAGCATAATCCCGTGTCAGTCTCGTTTAAGAATGGATATGTCGATTGAAATAGTATCGAGATGGTGGTAGTCACAGCATAAAAGACGGAGTAGACAATTCCGTTGAAAATCAGGAGATTCATCACATCAAGGTACGTCAGGATCCGAAGTGGGTTAGGAAAGGGTTGGGGAGGGGGCATCTTTGCCATCGCGTTTCGCCGTCCGCCCCCGACGGTCGCAACGAGGGGCCTATAAATTTTCGGTGGGATTACGCTGCCGTCGCCGACAAGTCGTCGCAGTGTTTCTGGAAGAAAGCTGTTGATCGGGTTAATTTCTAGAAGGTGCAGACGACATTGGTGAACAAACGTCATCATAACAAGGAAGCCCCCTGCAGAGAGGATGCAAAGCAACCAGAATATCCACCTGTACCGAGTGGAGAGTAACGAGGAAGGTTCCTCTACAGGCAATATGCTCACCGCCAACCTATGGTTTGAGCCAAGACGCCTCCGACGACGGGCCCGAGTGTGGGACCAAACTAGCACTGCATCAGTCAATCTAGTTTGGCTCTTGTAGAATGACGTACTAATGCGCCGAGACTGAATAAACCAAAGAAACCCCCACGCTCGGTAGGGGTTGCAATATCTGCGATGACTCCGGCACCTATACTGGTGGATCAGCATCATAATGCCTCTGGACAAGGCGTATGCTCATCAAACACACCAAGGGCGACTGTGCTTGCGGATCCAGCAGCTTGGATACAACGGAGTAACATTAATAACCAGTAGTCCGAAGTTGGAACCAAGGCAAGGCCAATGCAAGCTGTGCTCAGCACCAGCAAACATGCAAGAAGGATTGGACGTCGACCCAGGCGATCCGCTAGCAAACCCCAAAACATAGGTGCTAAGTGCGACGAGACTGTGAGACTAGCAAGCATTGGAATCCAGGAAGGGGAAGTAGCTTACAAACACCCTGCAGCACCATGTACATTGTAACGGTCAAGTTAATGAGCTCAATAGACTTGTTAAAGGCGGCAGCTATCGTGGGGATTGCTGGAAGGTATATATTGGCTGTGAGTGGACTAGAGAAGATTGTGCCATTTGAGAGGGGTATTCCACTTGGAGAGTCAGACGAAGCCTTACCTGAATAACCCTGCGACAGATGTCATGGACACGATGAACCATTTTTCACGGAGCGTGTATATGCTATATGGTTTTTCTGTTTCCGGTCTGGTGCCTGTCTCGGGTTCCTTGAGAGAGATGGGCTCCGTGTTATCCTTGAGACGATCGTCCCGAGGTTCTTGAGCTGCCATAGGAGGATGACTTTGCTCGAGGGACGGGGTTCCACTAGGCCCTTTTTATATCGCCAGCGTTCGTCATGCGAACGGCAGACGACACAGTTCCGCCGGATATGGCAGGCACATCACGGCTTCGATTGGCAAGTTGACAAACGGGTCACCACGTCATTCACCAATGAACAGCCGATGGTGCGACCCGACGATAAGCCAGAAACACACCCCCGAGGCGACATGCACAAAAGCCGACAAGTCCAAGTCATGGGCAGACCGGCACAGTCACAATGACTCACGAGATTAGGTTCACCCCAACGGAGATAAGTGGATAAAACTACATGCGTGAACATTAATGGCAGGCCTTTCGGACGACCGAGTCCGAAAACGCTGGCTTGCCAGGCGTGGTAACGACATCATCTTGTTTCAGCTGAAGGACCTGCTCAGAGGTAAGAGGCGGTGATAACTAAAGCATACAGTCAGCAGGTACCTAATCACGGGATACGGGAACATGTTATCAGGTAGACGTTCATGGAGGGCACCCAGGAGCATTCCTGTGCTAGACGGGACAGATAACAGGGCCGAAGCCCACGATCTCCCTGAGGTGAAGATTGAAGGTCGGAGTCAGTCGAAATGCAAGTGCGGGGAACATTCCGACAAACTATCCGGCCTCCCCGCAGGCTCGACTATGGCTAGAACTGTGTAGGCCAATTTACCGGCGAACGCAGACTGAAAGTGGGTAGTCCCCCCGACAACCACAGGCATGACGGGAGGGACAGTCACCAAGCTGGCAAGACTCCGAGACTCCGAGACGAACTTGGCAGCCCTGTGATCCTGAGCATATCGTGGAAAACCGACACTAGACTTTGACAGTAGCATCCGCGGAGTGAGAGAAGACAGAGTTCTCTCCAAGCGTTTGGCCCTCTAATAGGGAACGATGGTGTTAATATCTGCACCTACAGCGCTAAAATGGATGCACCTGCGCCAGATGCAGCCTTCGCGACATGTTCCGCACCCCTCCACTGCGTAGATTCGAATTACTCATGAGTGCACTTCAATGGACCTACAAGGGATACCACGACGTCAGCATCCTTGAAGGCGCTATCCAGCAACTTGAGTTGCGTGACATCCACAGGGTGCGGTAGAAGGAGGTAGCTGTGGGTCCAAGCCTTGTGTAGTCTTCAGTGCTTCCTGAGCTTTCTCCGGAGAGCAAGAGGAGATCTGAACGCAAAAAAGTCGTTGTGACATGTTCCCCTCCGCTGCTAAAAAGGCTTTGGCGATGTGGAATCCTAGCAAAACACCGAAATAGAGATGAGTGTCCAGTGAAGAACAGACGAACCAAGAAAGCCGACCCTGCAGATTACCACCTTCTGGGGCATTGCTCTCCATAGCCTGTATACGGATTTGTAACGTGATGTCCAACTGGAAACCATCCTCTAGTAGGTGATTAACTACTACCGGCCATCCAGTAAGGCTCAAAGTGCGGGTCCACTGATTCGAGAGCGCTCGGATCCGCGATAGGATGTGTGGCAGTGCAAGTCGGCCTAGCGCTCGTCGTCTTGAATCGATGGATAAATGGCCACAAATTACGAGGAGCTCCAGATTAGCTTCATGTATATTCATGAAACAAAATGCACTCGCCTACGTGCGGAAGCTCATATGTAAGTACCGCGACTTGTTCTTCCTGTCCGTTTTTGCTTTAACCGTCGGCGGTTTGCTGCTAGGCTAGAAGATGAGGTGCAAAACCCAATGGGTTCTTCCCATCCGAACACCATGTCCGTCTTGGTTATGACCGTGACGGTACTCTTCCTCTCGGGCCCAAGGAAATAGTAGGTTCCTTGGCGGACACTGAGACATGGTTGGACCGGGGGGATTGCCGTTGTGTCGAACGTAAGCAACATGAACAGTACACTTTTTGCACCCCCTTTCAAAGATGAGTTTCACGACCCATTTTTCTGATAGGCATAGGGTAACTTCTGAGTCGAATCACAACAGTCGACATGAATGTACGCTCGCGTTACATGACGGGTGGAATCCCGTCAGTGAGAACGATCAATCGCAGAGAACAGGTTTCTGGAAGACGCATTACAAGACCGTCACTCGCTGTACCAGCTGTCTAAAAACGGCCAGACAAGCCAGCACCTGAACATGAGCTACGTTGCACTCAGGAAAAAGCCATCGGTAAAGTGTTTGTTCCATTACCCGGCGGGAGACTGACACTTGGGGTGACACAAATTTCAACTTTGCATATTAAACATCCTCATTCCTATCTTGACGGTCACAGAAGGAATTCTACGGTGATGAATGGAAGCAATCAGTTGCTGCATCTTCGGCCTGGGAGCCAATCAAATGTAGGCAATAATGTCTGGTGATAGGTTCCGAGAACTCACTACCCTGAACTTAACCTACACCACTGACAGACAAGTAGCTGTTCAGCCTAAACCAGACGGCGGAGATCCTACGCAGCCTCCGACATAACGCGGCCTTTTAAACTGACAACGAACACTTTGCATGCATCTAAAACGTGCACAGAGACTCAATACCAGGTCTGGGTGGCTCTCCTTTCAGTCCTTTTGCTCCTCCTCTCTCCATTCGCGCCAACGCCAAATTTCCACTCCTTACCCATCCTGCTCATCCGGGAATACCATCCCAAGATCGCCGTATGAGGCTCCCAAGCTATAGATCCTTGCGCCGCCAAAGGTACCGTCCTTATAGCGTAATTCGTCCCCGAGCGCCGTCTGGTTCCACGGACATGCTGGTGCGGACCCTGGTTGGCACAAAGAAGAGGTCTTATTTCATACCCAAAGGAGCCTGTCGAGGTCGCTGACTCGGAAGCTGGCTTACTACCAACTCACGTCAATCCATTTCACGTCTTATTTCCTCTGGTCAGGGCACAACGCATGCGTTCCCTCTTTGTCTAACTGACTGCGGAACATAGCCGACGATCCCTGAGGATGATTGCTTGGCCAACCTTCGCACAGTGGTTTTACAGATGATCGGCAGAGGCGACACGCAAACGCACCTTGGGTTCGTCCATCTGGTTATTGTAGGATCTATCTTTATCTATGTCGTCACGTTGGTTGATTGGGACGTGTAGGACTTTGCCCTTATCGTACGCAGTCGTCTTCGAAAGAGCGGTGCGGCGGCTCGCAACGAGACAGCGATGACACTCCCCCCCACTACCATAGAGCCGTCTACATAGTGATTTTGTACCACCGTTGCATATACACGGTCCTGGACTTGGTCTATATCCCCGTATGCGCATGCTTCCACAACAGTTTTATGCTGCTACTATCATACAGGTCGACTTGTTTCAAATCAGCCTCACTGTTACCTGGAGACACTCGGCTGAAGATCGAGGCTTTCGGGACGACAATTCACTTTGTTCTCTGCTCTGTACTTGATCTGGCATCAATGGCTACTTGGTCTACTAAACAATCCCACATTCGTTTTGCTTCCGAACTGATGGTGCCGCCGGCGGACCGACAGAGGAAGGTAGGCAGTAATTCCCTGTCCCCGTCGTTGGAAGTCCCCAACATCCTCGCTCACGAGCTAACATTCGCTTGCCAGTGTCATTCCTTTTACCCAAAAGTTGCTCAGGAGAAGGGGCGCTCCGAACGCCGGTCTTCGTTCGATCTTTTTTGGCAATGGGGCACGCTCTCCTCGGTCCCACATTACAAAAGCGGGCGCCGGCACTACCAATCAAAGCACTCAGCAGCTGAGGTATGTTATTAGCCGAGTTGCAGTCAATGTGATGGGTCTCATCGACGATATGATGCGAAAAGCCTCATGAGGCTGTGATCGAGAAAAGGCCCCAGGGCGTCTCGCATGCCATGTCGGCAAGAGTCCCACAGTACCCGTTGGCTTTCACAGGCTCTGGATCGAGCACTCTGTCATGGGCCACCTGCAAGCGACCCTGGCGAGATATCCCAATCACCACCGCGCGTCGTTCTTGAACGGCAGCAAACGTTCCTACAACCAACACCTCGTAAACCGTTGATGCTGGAGGCGCTGACAGGAGGTTATAGTAGAACTTGTAGTCCTCGACGGGTATGAAGTCTGAGCTGGGATATAGGCTGTGACTGAGACACCAATGTAACAACCATACACCAAGAAGGCAAGTGAAAGACAATACCGCAAAATTTCTCAGTCCGTATCAACGACGAGGCCACCACGTCCCCTTTTGATCCGATCTTCTAAACCTCCCTCACCGCCAAACACTCTTTTCTGTTCCTGGTTCAAGAAACTTCCTATGCCCTTTGACTTTGACCTTGCTTCGTTTTCGGCTTCCAACTCCGCCTTCTCCTTTGCTAAAAGCTCCAATAAACGCTTTTGCCGATCAGCCTCCATAGTGGAAGCACTCGTTTGCATGGCAGCTAACCGCGCCGCACGGTCATTAGGATCGTTTAGAGGTTTTGAAGACAAGCCCGCCGGACGAGAGCGAGATTGCATCGAGGGAGGAGAGATCCGGGAGCGCTTTTCGCCGTCATTTACAGGACTAAGGCTTCGTCTGCGTTTCTTCGAGTCTTCAGCATATCGGCTCCCATACTCCTCACCTCTTGAAGACCTCCGCGTATTGCCATCTGATTCATCGGAGCGAGGCCGCCTGCGAAGGCGGCTATCTCGGCGCCTATGATAAGAGTCTGAGCTGCGGCTCCGACTTCTTCGTGGGCCATGTGCGTTCCTGCGACTGTCAGGATGAGAATGGACCGGCGACTGGGGGCGGCGAGAATAGGGACTGAGCGAACGCCTTGCGTAATGGCTATCGTAGTGGTCGTATGAACCAGAGCGGCGCCTCCGAGGATTGTCCATCGGACTGGGGCTCCGTGACGGTGTCCGTCCCCTTGTGCGACGCTCGATACCCTTTGATTTTTCCTTGCCTTTCCTTTCCTTCCTTTCCCGCTTCTTCTCTTTTTCTTTACTTTTCTTTGGCTTGATACCATTGCGTTCTTGTAATTCACGAAGACGAAGGGGGTTGGACATTAGCACCTGGTAAGCAGCTTGTTCTTGTTGTTTCATTACAAGTAGCGGATCCTCGCGAATTTTCGAGGCGATATCCCGAGAAGTGTTGGCGTTTTGAACAGCGATGAAATTCTTGTGTGAGGCTCCCAACTGTACGATATATCAGGATCAAAAAGAAGTGAAAACCCGGGAAGCCCCATACCTTTGCATTGTCATCCGCAGTCAGGATTTTGTCCACTCGCTTCTTTCCGAGGAGGTAGTCCTCCAAGTCGTTAGGGTTCTGGTTGCTGCCTGTCGCTGGAGTGGAGTACATCCATTCTAATTTCTCTGTCCTTTTCTTCCCTGTTTGCTCCTCTTGGAGGCGTTGAAGCTCCTGTAACTGACGTTCTTCCTCCTTCTCCTTGCGCAGTTGGTCAAGTTTCTTCTTTTCCTCGAGCTAAAGGGGGAGATCATTGGTTGAATGATGAACGAGGAGGGGAGAGCTCCTACAGCTTTCTTTTCTTCCAACCACACCCGCTCCTGGTTCTTCAGGAGGAGCGGGTGCCAGGATTTCTTCATATTCAAGTCGCCGCCACCCATCTTGGCTAGTTTCTACGTGGATGGTAAAGTGTCTGTGTTGTGGTGATGGTCAAGGATGGACGATATTACGTGATGAGTCATCCTATTTTGGACTCTAATGCCTCGACTGTGGTTCGCTCACTGAGCTACACTACACTACCGTCATGAGCAAGTAACAGAAGTTCTGGACATCGCCAGCCATCGTCTTTGATTTTCGATTGATTCTGGACGTGAGCCGTGCACTTTGCCAGTCAGAACGCCAGCGGTGTTTGCGTCTGTTTGCTTGCATCTCTCAAGCCCAGGGTGTCGCTCAGTATGTCACAAGCTACAGCAGGACCATAGCAGCCACGCACTTCCTACTCGGCCATGCCTGAGACATTCGATACCTACGACAATGCGGCGGGTACGCTGCCTTCGGACCCGACGTGAGTGTATATTGTGCAGAAGTCCGAGTCTCATTGACGTGCCCACGACCACAGACCTCCGCGCTCAATATACGCACTTACTCGCAAAGAAATAACGCGCGGCATCGCCAACCGCTTTGTACATTCACGGACGTACATTTTTCTCTATCTAGCAATGGCTGCACTGTCGGTCACCACCGTCGCACTTAGCTTGTCGGATGGTTGTCCAGGACTTGCGTTTTATGTCCTGGAAATTATCATTAACACTTCAATGATACTTGAAGTCGGCGTTCGTTTCATTGCCTTTGGAAGGGTGAGCGGGCGGTCAATAATCAATGCCGAGTAAACTCATTTTAGGTTCAGCAATTCTGGAGGTCACCGTACAATGTGTTTGACTTGATACTTACACTATTTTGCGCAATCACCCTTCTGGTCCTGGCGTTTGCAGGCTGCGGCGCCACGAGCAAGGAGGAAGAACTACTCGACACCTTGTTGCTAATAGCTCGCAACGTGTTACAGTTCGGTCGCTTGGCTGCGGTGATGAGACAGTACGTCTGAAATGGCCAACATGCTATCAAGGGTTGATAGGCTTGCAGATCTGGTCAGTCGATATTTTCCCGACCAAAGCCTATCGACATATCTACGATTCGTCGTGCGGGGTATCGTAGTCTCGACCTCGATCTTGAAGATGAAGACGAAGATGTAGACGCAGAGCTAGGTCAACCGCTTGCGAGTGAACCGGTGTTATTCGATGTACAAGAGGAAGCGCAGCCGGGGAGCATGTCGGATATGCCGCGTGTTGCTGAAGGAATTCGTGAGCGCGATGAAGAGGATATGTGGGCGGAATTGGGATGAGCAGGAGTGGTTAGGGTGTCCCGTGCAAGCGACTTCGGTACAATCGGTCGGTTCACATGTCTAACAGCGGTCTGTTTACGTTGTCCTCCACTAGCACCTTGAGAGATCCTTGTACAGGCATCCGTCTTTATCGCCAAGAACCAAGTACATTGGTTCGACGAGTCACTGGCACATTTTGCTCAATGGTCCCTAGCCCTCCCGAGCGGCATCTTCGCTGGATGCGTTCCCATCTACATCTACATGCATGCACATGAGAACAGAATGTGACACTGTTACTGGTATTGACACATTCGTGTGCCAGGCGCACTAGGTGATCCTACGCAACGGGATAATATTACATGTACATTTTCAATGAAATGAAGTGAACAACGGGCAACCACCAGCAACTAAGCATCAGTCCGTCTCCTCCGTGTGGTAACCTGCGCGCCGCATCGTGCCCAGACGGTGCCTGGCCGCGCCAAGCTCCTTTTCAAGTTTCAAGATCTCGACCTGTTGCTCCATCTCACGTCGTTTGAACTCCAAGACAGCCATGTTCTTGTAGTCCACCTCTTCTTCCTGTGCTTGTTTCGTGGAGACTGCCTTGACCTGCCTGACAAGTGCTTTGCAAGCCTCAGTAACAGCCTTGGCTGCGAGTTCAAGTCGTTCTTGGGTCTTGGACATAAGGCTTGCCTTGACACGAGATGCAGCGACGAGCTGAGCTGTCGCTGCGGCGACTTCGTTGGAGGCAACGATAAGTTGCTCAAGCGAGTGTGTACCAGAGAGCACCCCGTCAGCACTCTCAATGAGTAAGTTTGTAGCGAATGCGACTGATTTCGCAGCAGAGATAAGACCCTCTGTCCACCGGTTGTTACGCTTGTAAAATTGCTGCACGGAGCTCGACCCTTTGCCCTGTGCAACAATCTCGTGCTGAGAATCCGTTGCGGCCTGGATGAGGCGGGCAATGGCGCTCGTGATTGCCATCGCTGCTGAAAGAATGGAGTCGTGGATTTGGAGATCCACGGCGCTGAACCTTAATGAGTCACGAGGACGAGACATGAGCTCCTGTAATCTCTGAGTGGCCGCCTCGATAGCCTGGGCTGCATTGAGCATCTCCTGTTCGACGATGTCGCCAATATCCCCGTTGGCCTTCGCAAGAGCGCCACCTTTCGAGCCCTTGGGAACCAATGTATCAACGACCTCTGATAGGTGGGTGAGTGCCATTCTAGCTTCACTGT
The DNA here is from genome assembly GCA_038089395.1 of Pulveroboletus frians. Taxonomy (NCBI): domain Eukaryota; kingdom Fungi; phylum Basidiomycota; class Agaricomycetes; order Boletales; family Boletaceae; genus Pulveroboletus; species Pulveroboletus frians. Next base: position 26,331 of record JBBPKT010000030.1, read on the forward strand.
TGTTTCGCATAGCAACTTCCTTTCGCTGAGTGGGCTGAAGTAGGTCGAGTTTGTACGACTGCAGGTTGAGGAAGAATCGCAATCCAACATCGCCAGCAGTCTTGGCGACGGCAACGATCTTGTCAGAAGCATCATCATCATTGGCAAGTCGGGTGACCCCTTTGCAGTTGATCAGAACATCTGAGAGAGCCTGAGCGAACTCATTGGCGCCTTTGATCACATCAACGTAATCGCCGCCTATGTCACCCCCAAGATGCAGATTGAAGACAGTGGCGAAGTCCGTGGCATTGTTGACGGCCTTTTCAATCATAGACAATGTGTATTCCGGCGTCGAGTTGATATTACCCGCTTGAGAAAGGGACTCGAGCTCGTAAATTGCGTCGTCAACCTTCTGCACGCATGCTTGCAAAATCGAGTCTGCGTGGTGGTGAGATGAAAATAAAGTTCGGTACTTGCATCATCGACGCACCAATAATTTGATTCAGTTTCTTACGGTTATCCAAGATAAGCGTGTCGATCTGAGCATTGGTCGCCTCCTCAGAAATACCTTGATTCTGGACAAGATGTCAAGTCGCATAAATGCAGATACATAAAATCGTATTACCTGCTGTGCATCTGATAACTGCTGAATAGTACTGTCCATTCCCTCTTGAAGAATCAAGATTTCTTGATCTTTCTCATCACGCAGGCGTTCCAAATCACCGCTGGCATTATTGAGTTTGACCAACAAATCATCGATTTGAAGTTGCTTCGCCTGTTGACTCATCAGTATTTTGTGTTGCAGTAAGAGAAGACATTACCCTTAACGAGTCTTCAAGTTCATTCAGTTGGCGGTTATACTTGCCAAGAACACTTGAAACTTCAGAGCTCTTAGATCGCGCGGCGTCTTCTGCCCGTTCATTTGCGAAATTGAGCTCGCGGCGTAAGCGCTCGAGCTCATCCTTGTGCGATGACTTTTGACGATCAACGTCAAAGCGAGCCCGGTCACGCTCACGGATCATGTCTGCAAGTTCCAAATTCTTCGACTTTAAGTCCCGCTCCATGCGCTCCATGCGATCGACCGCTTCCTGGGCCGAGTTTGCTTTGAGTTGCATCTGCTTGAATTTCGCAAGCATGTCCAGGTGTTCCGTTCTAAGTTGGCTGTAAAGTTTGGCCAGAGCTTCGTATTTGTTCCGCCACAGTGTCACCTGGTCCTGCAGCTGCTTGATCAACTCGTCTTTTGAGGCCATTTGCGCATTAATGTTGGCAGTGCTTGCAGCCAGTTCCCCCTCCAATGCTTTGACACGCTACATTCAAGACATAAGTTTGTTCCACAGTCAATAAGACAATGCACCTACGTGATCGTACTGTTCCAGCAAGAGCTGATCCCTCTCATACTGACCTCTCATGGCAAGCAATTCTCTCTGATACTCACTCGCCTGCTGGACCGCTTGGTTGCTGTATTGCATCATCTGTTGTTGCAAGAGTTGTTCTTGTGCCAGGCGTTCGCGCTCGGCCTGCTCATGTTGGCGCTGCTCGAATTCGCGCTGCTGTTGTGCTTCACGTTCCAATCTCTGTCGCTCTTCAGCCTCTCGTTGGGCGCGCAGAGCAGCCTGTTGGTCTTCGTACTCCTTAAGCATCCGCGCTTGCTGGCTGACAGCCGCAGCATCTGGGGATGGCGCTGGGGGAGGAGCCGGCGTGGTGGTAGACTTCGGTCGTGCCGGGAGATCCGGAGCACTGCCAGAATCAAATAGGTTGGGCGGTTCCTGGTGTCTCTGATGATTAATGGCGGAGAAATCGTGATGGAACACCTCTGACCTGACCAAGCTTTGGTACATTGATGAGGCCAGTCAAATACTTGAGATTGGAGCACTCGTAGTAGAATTTACGTAAATTATGGTGCTGCGCGTTGAAACGTTCACGTAGGGGTTCCAATGCCTCGTGATCATTCGTTCCTGTTGCAGGGAATCAACGGCTGCCTTCAAGAGCGACAAGAAACTTACGTCGGTACAGCGCTCGCAGCATACTCGTTATAAATCTATAGATACCCCAACTCTCTTTGACAAGTGGTACCAAGGAAGAAATTCGACATTCATTGTTAGTGGAATGCCTAAAGTGCGCAAAAACCATCCGTTGGAAGGACTCGATTTGATCTTGCAGGCCCATAAGATCAGTTATAGTCTCATATCTATGGTTTCTTGAGCCATTAAAAACTACATTAACTCGTTCTCCTTACCCTTCGTTGGGATCATCGATACCCTTCAGAGAGATATACTCCTCATACTCGAATAAGCCATTAAACTCCGGGCGGAGGCGATGAAAACGAAGCTTGGCGAGAATAAATTGGACGTATGTTCGAATCAGAGATCCGTATCCTAGGGTTAGTTTAGACGATTCCGGTGCAAAACACGACTGAATCAACCTCGTTGGCCATCAGTGGCAATGGTACGAGCGCAAGTCTCAAGCCATCCCGTCTGTCCGTGAGCCTCTTTAATAGTCTGTATTTTCAGTACATGAGCGGCGACAAATGTCGTCATGCTTCGTATTTCGGGTCGGACACGCACATTAGGGTGACCCTCCTGTAGGACTTTGTGAACGGTGATGAGCGCCTTGAACGTTTGAACTTCGTCGGACAATATGGGCTGAACACGTAAACCACTCCAAAATGATATTGAGCTATGGTAATCCCAGGTGTACACAATACATTCTGTAACAAAGTCAGACTGGACAAGTCAAACGTACTGCAAACGTACTCCGGACGTGCTTCTGCTTTGGGGCAGTCTCTTCTGGGCTGGTAGCTTTCTTGATGTTGATCACTAGCTCCTGCTCGGCCTTGTCTTTATCAACTGGACGGGTGGGATAATGTACGTCGTCACCGCCATCAATGTCGAACCCAGAACGTTTTCGGTAGGCCCTGCAGTAACGACGTCAGCTGGTCAGCAATGCATATGCCTCTGGGGTGTTACTTGCATGTCGGGAATGGAAGTCGAGTAATAATTGTGAGAGAGGAGGCGCAGTAGAGTATGACCGCGTCTGCCAGTCCGATGACAAGCGCCGTGGGAACCAGAACCGAACTCATATTGCACCTCTGCGGGAATGTTCTCACTATCTCGCGGTAGGCTCTCCACTGTCTTGCCATGGTTCAGGTCCCCCCAGCGTTGCCATAGATTGCTACACGTAGGCGAGTCCTCAGAATCCACAACGTCGAATTATACTGCAAAGAAATCATCCTGGTCGAGTCCAACGATCTTACTTTTGGGTTTTATTCCAATTTTCACGTTCGCTTTGGGGACATGGCAGCTACAACGCCTCCAGTGGAAGATCAATCTAATCGACGAATTAGAAGAAAAGCTACAACGCGACCCCATTGTGCTCCCAAAACGAATTAAGTGCGGGTGTGTCTCCTCTAGCAATGCGGGATCTAAATGGCTACCATTTCAAGTGTCTCTGTGTTGCCAGAGTTTTCCTTTCGGCGAGTCTTGCTTCGAGGTCACTGGGATCACACACATACAATGCTACTGGGTCCCCGTGTCCGCGATGGCATCCATGGCTATCACGTTATCACTCCTTTGGTGAGGACCGATGGTTCCACCATTCTGGTTGACCGTGGCTTCGTCAGCAAAGATTTTGCGAGTCATTACGTGCGCGATGGGGAGGGCGAAGTTCAGGTCCTAGGCATGCTCCGAACGTCGCACAAACGAAATTCATTTACTCCGGACAACCGGCCAGCGGAGGGTAAGTGGTACTGGGCAGATATCGAGTCTATGGCGGAATTGGCAGGGGGAGAGGCCGCTAGTGTTCAACCTGTTTTCGTCGAACAAATATTTGGTGAGTGACCACGAAGCGTTTGGGAGACGATCTTAAATGCATAGTTTGCAGAAGGTCATGCGGGCAACGCAACCGATTACCTCGGTAAAGGTATACCAATTGGACGCTCAGCCACGGTTGATGTGCGTAATGCACATCTGTCGTATGTGATCACCTGGTATGCAAATATACCACTCCCACTTGCGTGTATCTGATTTCGCGCCAACAGGTATTCATTGTCGGCGTTCACCGCTGCAATGCTCGGGCGTGTCATTATGAAGCGGAGAGCGCAACCAGCACGACCTATGCCCCGGTAATTAACTGAATCGTGGCCTACATTATCTTGGCATCTGTAGGGTCGCTGTAGCTTGCATTTGTTTACGTTCCCGTTATTCTTTTGCCGTTCATCGACACACTGAACAAATTAGCGATTATATCCCTGACACAAATGAAAGTGACCCATGTGTTCGTATGAATGGTGAGTGCTAGGTTCCTCTCCATTGTTCTGCCTCATGCGACTTGCTTTGACGATGGTCGCTCTTTCAAGCCTCTGGTGAGAAATAGAGGGATGAGACACAAGGTGTACAAAGGAGCTGATACACCAGATAATCCGTTATCCGATTGCATCTGCATCTCTTATTTTCTGGGCTCGCACCAAGTCCACTGTGGGCGCGAACTTAGTGCCGCCCAGCTTGATACACAGCGGCTCTTGTACATCAAAGGGATAATCGAGCCGACAGTCAACATGGAGTGAAGTCAAGGCTACAACACCGTTTCAAATCCCAGAGCTATACGATATCGCGTGGGGCTGAAAGGTGGATCCCTACAGCAACGATGGCCAGAGCAGACGCCAGTAAGCACTCGTGGTGCAAATGCACAAGTAGTATTGACATCGAACGTTACTCCAGATCCTCATGTGGAAAGCACCGGCCAAAGACTGTCTCATCGACCTGACTGCCCCACACTTTGAGAACGCAGTACATTGTTCGATGGGTGTCAACATTGGACTCAGGCCTCCACTACAGTCTGAGCTATCGTCCTCACCAGTACATCGTCTGAAGGGGCCAGTGCGACCGGAGTACGTGGCAGACTGGTCTCCTTACACGATCAACCGAATTTCAGCATCCTGTGAGTCGTCGTGCTGGGAGAATTAATGAGTCGGTACTCATCCAGTCGTCTGTCAGATCGTCATCTGTCGCGAGCGGAAAAGCATCGATCGCGGGCGCTTCCGCTCTCTGATTCCGCTGGCTGTCAAAGAAAAACAGTCGAAGGTTCCTTGAGCATCTGGACCCTTCTCGCTACGAGAGGAGCTTATTGACACTTTCGACAGCACCCACCTACAGGCCGACCGTCGTTATTCCGAGTGAGAATAGAGTAACCTATTAAATGTGAAAGACACAATTTGGCTCAAGCCGTGAGAATGTGTTCAGTAACTGATTATCGAGTCATTAAGTACTGTACTTGCCTTTTCGATTGTCCTCTTGTCTTTCACTTCAACCCAGGCCAAATGGCAAACTTGCCGGCTGCGTCTGAACCTAACCCGACCTCCCAACAAGCATCCCCCCAGACCCAGCCTATTCGCATACATTTTCCAGACCGTTTCCTCACTACTCGTACACATGGCGATTCCTCGAGGTCTTCCTCCATCAGCTTTCCTTCACCTGCACATCTCATGCTACAGTCGAGGTCGGACAACAGGGCTTCCGTGGATCTGAACGAAGGCAGGCGGCACGTTCGCTCGTTGGGACCCGGTCCCATAGAGTCTGGCAGCACAATGTCCAAGAACACTTCCCCGCGCCATTATGGATCTCGCAGGAAGAAAAACCTCACCCAGAGCCAAGGCCCTATTCTATCACCACTGAAAGCTGATTCATTTATGTCCGACTTTGAACCAACTGCCTTCTCGGACGAATACGACCTGTGTGAGTTGTCCGTCGCATCCTTAGTACAGCCTCTAAACTCGTGGGCGGCATCATGACAGCTCACGAGGGCAAGTAAACACAGTCTGGTACATACGTTCCCTGAACGGCTTTGACCCATCCAGATCCAAAGATATTGCAAGACGTTCAGCGTGCCCTCCACCTTCAATCACGAAGACGCGGACGCATGTTGCAACAAGTGCGACCTACGCCCGAGGAAGTGCCATCTGCAGCCGATATACCCACTAACACGAGTACACCATATGCATCCATGTCCACAGCTCCACCCGTCCCCCATTCATCTCAACAGATGCAAGGGGGTATGGCATCCGAGGTAGACTTTAGCCCGTCGACCCGATCTGTGCCAAACCATCCTGTCCCACTCTCCTCCAATGGTGGAGCGACATTAGACTGGACAGGTTTCCACTCTGAAGACGAGAAATCGGATAAGCGTTGGTCAATTTCGAGAGGCAAACGGTCGACCAAAGAGAGAATGGTGCCATCTGCCAAGGCAATTGTTGAGAAGCAAGAAGCGTTGTTTGCAGGTTTGTCGCTTGAATATTTGAGATCGACGTGCTCCAATCTTTTATTGTCATAGACAAGATTTCGAGGATCAGAACCGAGGCGTCGGCACCAACAGTTCGCAAGGCAGCCATTGTCAGCGAACAGCTGGAACGACGATACAATATCCTATATCCCTCTATAGCAAGCGAAGGTCCTATGAACCTTGTACAAGTAGCTCGCTGGCATGCTGGCTTGGGAACGGAGACGCAGGCATGGCTCGAGAGTGCTGAGCCCCTGACATGGTTGAAGCACCTACTTGACCGACATGGAAGACGGCGATCACAATGGCACGTGTCTGCGCTCGTCATAGAAGAGTACATCAAATTTAGGAAAGGTATTACTTCCTGTACGCTTGCGCCAGAATCACCAGTGGCGTCGTCTTCACTCGAGACCCCCTCGTCCCAGAAACGTCTCAGATCCGTAGCTGGACAAGTCTCTGGTCCTCCATCGGATCCTTTGAATGCCCTCGGCCGAGTTCGTTCCTCGGATGGCAGCATATCTTTTGGTCCTGTCGTTGCAAGCTCCCATGATTCTCTCAACAGTCCACAAACCTACGACGAGGGGAAAGCGCGAGGATGGCGACATTCTATGCCCCCCTTTTTTGATTCAGCTAGCGTTAACAGTACCTCCTCGCCGTACCGTCATCGCAATTCTTCTGGTGGATTGTCACCGACAAGTAGTCGTCTCAACTTTCCTGAAATTATCCATCGTTTTCGTCGGCACCCCGTGGAAAGTGAGGAAGGCTCTACATCACCGTTTGGCTCGCAGTCTGAAGACCAGAATGATTCCGCCTTAAGTAGACCTCGCAAAAGTAAGCGGAAGGGTCTATCTCATCCAGCCGAGTTACAATCGCTGCAGGGAGTAGCTGTGGAGATGAATATGTCGAACGATATACCTGAGGTGTATGCCACCACTCCTTTTCCGGCGGAATCTACTGCCACCCCAGCTCTCCCGAGTCACCCCAACCTTGATATTGCCTCACTTGCGGAATTGAACCACTCAGGCACCACCTCTCTTCAGTGTACACCTCTCCATCACAGGCGATCGTACCGTAGCACTTCCTTACCCGCTGTATCAAGCACCTGCCCAATATTGCCGGAGTCCAAGGAAGAGCCTGACGAGGAAAGTGGAGTCGGAAGGGAGTATGAACTAAAGTTGAGGTATGCGCTTCTTACGAGGTTTCTAATAACCATTCCCTCACTCCACCTAAGGACACTGGAGGAATTGAGGAATCACAACCACAGGCTCCGTCATCGAATGCAGCGAGTTGCAGTCGATGTCCGGGAGTATGAGCTTGTTTGTTCTAACGTGATGTCTGCATTAGGTATTGCGTATCGTAGTCTCCCAGTGGAGTTACTCGATGCTTTCAATCACGATCCCTCAGCCGTGACCAATGGAACCCGTAGGCGCCACGGATGGAGAATAGTCGAAGATATACATGCGCGGGTGCTTCGCCAACGCGAGATTGTCACAAGTTTCCTTTCGGGACTGAAGATTAGCTCCAATGCGATTCCTATAACGGAAAACGTCTTGGACAGGTCGATTTCGACTCTGATGGAGAAGCTGCAGGCACTTGAGAACGAACAAGAACCCCTACAAGAGCAAGCTGACGAAGTCTCACGGATGTTGACAGAGGTCAGGGCATCCCATATGACTGTCAAAGAAGAATACAACGACGCTCTATCTTACACATCCGTTGTGTATCCAGAGGTCCATCTCTATTCTTTCCCTTGCGTTCGTCACGTTTACTATGTGAAATTTTAGTTTTCGCGTATCGTTGCGTTGGAAGAAAGTTACAGGGATCAGTATCAACAAATCTGGGAACTTGCCATGGATGCTTTGACCTTCATCCTTGATACGATCGCCCCATTCTGGAGAAGCTACGGCAAAATCATAGGGGAAGATATGCAGGATTTTGTAATCATTCCCTGGTATCGAAATGAGTTCACCGGAGAATCCAAGCGTTACGCGGTACAATCAGTGCCGCGTCGGTCTCTCCGCCATTGGATTGCACTTTTCTGCCTCGGTGCCCTCACCTTCTTTGCCACATTCTTACAGGGACGGGCTGCCATTACTTTAACATGGCATTATCGACTTCTGTGGATCGACAACCAAGCATTACGCTGGGCAGTGACACCTTTCTTCTGGGTGGTGATACTTATTCAGTGGCTTGCTCTTATGTTCGAGGCTTGCGTTGTTTTGCTGCACATTGCCGTCGTCGCATGGTGGTTGGGATGGTTTATTGGTATATGCACATGAATATTAATTGAACTATCACTTGCCACATCCTACGTATAGTATTTTCACCTATATTCAAGAAAGCAATCGTTTTGCTGGGCTCCGCTTTTCAGGATACTTTTGTTGGTTGAGACGGCAAGGATTGGGGTGGGGGGTCCATGGGTACTGAAGAAGGCTGAACACTATCGTGCATAGACGATTTGCTGGGAACGGACATCTCTTCAACTTGGGAGGTTCCTCTAACTCGCCCCCTTTCCACGCATGGTCGGCAGTACCCTGGATATGCAGTCAGTTAGATAGCTAAGTATCATAAGGTCCTTCGCTCACTCCCTCCCATAATCAGTGGTACGTTTGCCTGGCCACAGGCAAAACAAGCAATCTTCGGAGGCGGAACCTGATTTTTGGGCTGTGCTTGCCGCTTGCGCTTCATCGCTGGGGAACCCGGAGGATCTTGCGCAGATTTCCGTGGTGCAGACCTCCGTTTTGATCTTCCACCTTCCGTTGAGGGCTTAATTGGCTTCATAGCATACGACGGCAGGGCAGCCTGCGACAATTATTTCAATACCCATCGTAATGTCGCATTTGCATACATACATTCTGAATTTGGGTGAGTTGCGAACCTTCAGGGAGTCGGTACGCCAAAAATTTCTGTTGAGGCGGTTCCTGCGACAATGAAACGATAAGGAAAACGAAAGCAATAAAAAATAAAACAAGAGTAGTCACAATTTCCATAAGAATTTTGCGATTTTCTTCCATCTTTTCCTTGGACCCTACCCAGCGCGAAAAGGTGTCACAGATATATGAGTTTGCCATCTTGAAATGGAACTCAACAACCTGCTTGGAAGGCGACTCCACCGGAGCGCTGGTTTCAGATCCAGGGAGATCTTGCGGTGGCATCATGCTAGGGAACGGAACGATTGTAGAGACCGTAAGGTCACTGATCGAACCAGGATCCCTGGGTGTGGCGACAAACTGGTACGTGGCGGGTCCGCGAGGAAATATCCAGCGATCTGAGGAGGCTTCTCTAAACTCTATCACCACGTCAAAGTCCTTGACAGCTGTTTGGTATTGCTGCGGTGCTATAGGTGTTGTAGGGACAGGGGTACTCCACGAGTTGGTTCCCACTGCGCTTGGTTGTGAGGTAGTGGGGATAGCCGTTACTATAGGACTTGCGAGTGACTGGATGAGTAAACCAAGAGTCTTCAATTGATCCGGCGTTGCTCGCCCGGAGGCAGCTAGCTGTAGCTGATTTGCAAGGGTCGGGTTTGACATCGCTGCAGCATTAACCTGTGTGATCAAATCGGGGGGAACGGTTAAGGTAGAAGATAAAGATGACAATAGTATACTGGATTCCCCGGCAGACGCAGACGAAGGGAATGATAAAGTCTGTGTTTGAGCTGCTTGTGACTGTAGATTTCCCGGCGCTGACTGATATACAAAGGCTGTTGGTTGGGAGACGGCCACGGGGAACGGGCGATAGTGGACCTCGAATACCGTTGTATCCATAAAGAGGTGGGGGCCAATTTGGAGTGTGCATCTGCCGCGGTTATAGATCGTGTGTGGAGGTGGCACGTCGGGTTGTTTCCCTCCCCTTCCACGACTCGAAAACTTCGGAAACATTGCACGAAGCCATTTATCCCTCGCTGCGATGATAATGGTGAGCGATGATGATGCTCTAGTGACTGGTTCCTCTAACATTGTTTTAGTGATTGCAAAATTACAAAGCTGGGCAAGGTCAGGCGGACATAGATCAATAAATGACCGCTTACCTTTCCGCAGGTGACTTGAGATCGGAGTGTTCACTCTCACTCTCGTCAACCTCCCAGTCCGGAACGTCACCGACGGGCAGTTTCAGTGCTTGAGTGCGTATCATAAGGTGCTTGTTTGGCTTTGTTAGGGAACACCTCTTGGATTAAGCCGATAGCGTACAAGAATCGTTCCTGGGTATCCTTCTTGATCCATCGCTTGTACACATGAGCACGCGCGTTCGTGAGTCTTTCTAGCTTGCTTTTTAGTTGTACCATCAGATTACACGACATGACACCTAGAGAAAGGCAGCACCATATTCCGTCCAGTTACCAAGGTGCGCCCCCGCGCCCCCGAGAACGCTTCAAGACACCCTTCGGTAACGCAGGACAATCGCGCCTCGTACATCCCCGATGTGCACAAGACGCCGCATTTAATTCCTTCCAGCGACGTTCCCGCCGTCGTTGCCTCCCCGCAATCCGTAGCCTTTTCCCCGGATAGGAGCATTGACCATACTCCCGCAGCCATTGCGAATACTGCCAAGCAGGGCTTTCCGATTGTTATATCCTCTTCACGAATCACTTCATTTGCACAAGCAGCTAGATCTCAACATTCGCCTTGTGTCGAGGAAACTAGCGCGTCTGCGGGTCCTTCCTCCATTGACGCCCCGATCGCCGAACAAACTTTTCAACATCAAACTATAAAGAGACCACGGTCTGAGTCGTTAGCTACGGCTTTTTCCAAAAAACCAAGAAAAATGCGGCGACCTCTGACTCCAGCTCCTGACGAAGACGCAGATCCGGGGGAGGATTTGGACCCGACGGCTATCACAATGGCTGCCTTATGCGAAGACACTGGCAAGGGCCGCATAAGCAGCAAGGCTGCCCAAATTCTCGACAATCACTTTGCTTGGAAAAAATCCAACAAAGAGAAAAGGGTGAGGATGCGGATGTTGATGGAGGCAAAAAAATACGGGAGAAACGAGGATGGTGATACTGCGCAGGTGAGGGTTCCGGAAGGTGAACCAGAACAGACCCCAGTCCCCGATGCGACGTCTGGGCCGCCGTCTATGCAGCCAGTTTCTGAACATCTCTTGGCTGTTGATGATTCTTCCGGGCAAGGCTTCGACTATTCCCAAAACGTTTCCACCAGTCGATACAGCGTTCAAGTCCGAATCGGACCGAACGGGGAGACTGTCGTCGATGAGGATTCTTTGTTTGTTGACCGTCATGCTGAAGAGGACACTACGGGGTACACCCATGTCGAGGAGTCTGAGGTCACAAAGTTCGTCAACTCTGCTACATATTCCAAGCGCTTTCGCGGATCGCGCTGGAGTGCAGAGGAAACTGGGCTATTCTACGATGTAAGTTGATCCCATGCGACTACCTATACTTAAATTGAACCCTTTTAAGGCTCTGTCACAGTTCGGCGAGAATTATGAGCTCATTTCATACGTACTACCCGGTCGAGATCGTAAGGCGTGTAAAAACAAATTTAAGTCCGAAGACAGGAAAAATCCTCAGCGGATAAATTATTGTTTGAATAACCGCAAACCATATGGTTCGTATCCTCCTTTCAGGATCACCTGTCTTTCTATTTACGTCCAAACTCAGACATGCAAACTCTCTCCCGTATGACCGGGAAGGACTTCAGTGGCCCTACTCCTGAGATACGAGCCCCGGCAGCCATGTTGCTGGCAGAACCGCGAAACAATCCAGAAACCAACCAACCTCCGGCTCCAGGACAGACCATGGGTTTATTTCCGGCTACAGTTGAGCATGTTGAAGAGGTGGTTGGGGACATTTCTAGTTTTTCTCCGGAGTGACAATATCGATCTTTTTGCGAGAAAGATGTCCTTCATTCTGATCCGCTGATCTCAAATTTTCACACCTAAGCCGGGATAGCTCAGCTGGGAGAGCAACAGACTGAAGATATAGCCGTTTTCTGGAGGTCCCGTGTTCAATCCACGGTCCTGGCATTTGTTTTTTGTGCCTGGGGATGGCACCTCGATATAGGAATCGACCGTGTCCAGCACTGACACCAGACGCCTTCTTTGTCGCCTCGGAGGCATATCATCGCAGGTGGGTCAATTACAGTAGGGTATGCCCTCATCTCTCTGCGAACTGTAAGTTCGTCCTCGTAAGCGTTTGCTGGTTTCAGGTAAGTGGATTGGATCACCATCTGCGGACCCAAAACCTAACCCAGCAGGAGCTTCGTGAAGCTCTGCGGAAGCAATCGACACCTCACGTGACACGTGCACCGATCCTATTTCAACGCGGTACGGTCCCCGCATCCCAACAAAAATGGCCCCGCGTCGTCCCACTGTGCCAGAAGACAGCGTGCCTCCTAGCCGGCCATCGAGCCCTCCAGTGATGGACGACATCGAGGAGGCAAGTCACACAAGTCCCAACTCCATCACCATCGACTGGACAATGACTTTTGTAGACGCCTTTCTTTGACAGTGTAGATGAACTTCAACAACAGGTACGATAGTGATCCCCCTAAGCTTTTCCAATAGTGATCTTGCCAGGGCATAAACGTACAAGACATTCTCAAGCTCAAGGCAAATGTCCCTGTCTTTCTATCTAATGCGTCTCACGCGTTTCTTAGAGCGCCGCAATCCACACTGTGTCGGGAGTTGTGATGACAACACGTCGGCAGCTCCTCAAGATCAAGGTTAGCAACACCTGAGCCTCGCAAGAGTTTTATCTTCATTGTCGGCGCGTCGTAGGGCATGTCGGAGGCGAAGGTCGAAAAAATCAAGGTATCAGGGTATATGCATTCTAGAATATCCAACTTCATTGCCCCTTCCCGCAGGAAGCCGCACAGAAACTTGCGGTAACCAAATTGTCTTGGATGCGACTCGGGGATTCATTCAAGCCATACAGGGCTCTTCGTTCGCAACAGGGATTGAACTTCAGGATCGTCGGAGGCGCGTCCTCGTGATTAGCACCGGTAGTAAATCCGTGGATGGTATCCTCGGAGGTAAGAAGTACGTTCACTCTCCAAAAAAACGAAGTTCAAGCCTTCAAGCAGGTGGCATCATGTCCCAATCAATAACGGAAGGTGAGTATCCCGATCGCCCTTGATTCCAGTGAGATCATAATCATCCTCGGAAAAGTATATGGCGAGTTTCGCACAGGAAAGACACAGATGGCGCAAACAATGTGCGTCGTGGCTCAGCTTCCCCTCGAACTAGGAGGTGCTTCAGGGAAGGTAGGTCTCCTGCTCAGAATAACCCCTTTCCACTGCGGCTAATTAGACTAGGTAGCATATATTGACACCGAAGGCACGTAAACGTGGCTCTTTTTACGGCGTCAAGTTTATAGCATCCCCAAGGTACCTTTCGTCCTGATCGCATCCGGTCGATTGCGGATCGTTTCGGCGTCGACGGAACCATGGCGTTGGAGAATATTCTCTATGGTATGGGGAGACGCTACTCACCTGACTACTGTTCATGATCCACTCGAAGCACGAGCATTCAATAGTGAACACCAGGTTAGAGCCCCTTATTTATTGCCCCCTATTTTACCATCTCCGAGCACTCATACTACATCTACAGATGGAGCTGATCAGCGAGTGTTCCCTTCGTTTTGCTGAGGACAAGGACTTCCGGCTCCTAGTGCGTCAGCCACTCGAATGCGGTGCTGCATTTGACTTTGATAGATTGTCGACTCTATTATGGCCCTTTTTAGAGTCGACTACTCTGGGAGAGGGGAGTTGAGCGAAAGACAACAAAAGGTGCGCGTATACTCAAATACACTACGCCCGGAAGTACACCAATTTAAGAATACTGTAGCTCGCTCAGGTAATATTTACAAGTGTTGAAATGCCCGAGGATCGCCGTAATTACTGTCACAGATGCTTTCTAAGCTCACAAAGCTAGCCGAAGAATATAATGTCGGTAGTCTGTTTCTGTTCCGTTTTGTATTTATTCTTCGACTAACCCTCGGATAGCTCGCCGTGCTTATCACAAATCAAGTTCAATGTACTGCCTTGAGTCATTATTTTCTTTCATTTTGCTGTAATCTAATAACTACCAGCTGACCCCGGAGCAACCATGACTTTTGTGGCCGGTGGTGCTCTAAAGCCGATCGGAGGACACATCCTTTCACACTCTTCGGCGACTCGTATATTCCTGCGGAAGGGTACGTGCATTTAGAATCATGGAAATAGGGTGAAACTCATGTACTGTTTTTTCCGTGTAGGACGCGCAGAAGAGCGCGTAGCTAAATTGGTTGACAGTCCTGATCGCCCTGAAAGCGAGGCTTCCTATAAGCTTGATGAAGGCGGCTGGACCGATGTTTGAAAACCTTGCCTTTTTCCGGGCCTCTACATCTCGTTTCTTAACGCCACCTGGCCCTTTTGACCTTGTTCCATATGCCAGACTTCGGCCGTCACAATAAAGGTGCTCCCGCAATCGCATGTATGAATCGGTCCGGGTTTCGCTTTCGCTTTGCCGACCCCAAAATACATCAATATACACGTACTCTCGACGATCCAACCTAGCTGTTACACATCAGCATAAGTCCTCAGTGGTAAATCCCACTCAAACTGAGCATGAGCTAGGCAGTCCCATCGTCCGGATGGCTACATGCACCGTTTGCCTCTCTCGCTCTTTTCAGAGAGCATCCACGACGATACTCTTACAACGCGTTTTTGCAGGATATCACCTGTCTGGATATGTCGCCCGAAACATAAAGACCGAGTTTACAATACAAGTTGATGTTAAGATGCGAGGTTTCCTTCTGAGATACACGTGAGTCAGAACTTTGAGTGCTCATGGGCAAACACAAAAGCCAACAAATCCTTGATTGAGCCTGGGGTGACCCACGGCAATGCTTCAAGCTTCACGTTCTCGTTTGGCCATTTCTCAGCTGATCAACCGATCAACTCTGACGGTGGGATGTCGGCTCGACGGGCAGGGCACTCTAAGATGTTTTTCATTGGGAAAACTCCCAAACATTTGTCGGGTTCCCAGGTTGAATCAGTCTTCTCATGTCCCGCAGGACACATTCCCTCAGCTGCCATGCCAACACCAGGTCAAGTAATTACGCGCGTTCTGTGGTACGCACTCTCTAGTCAAATTTCGATACTCTGTGCTGGGAGTGAAGGTGTCCACCACGACCAAAGGATGACCGATTCACTGTGAACTTTGTCCGGTCACTCACGAAGTCACCGAATTTTTCGAACTGTCATCGAGTGGCCGTCCTTGTTTTGTGCAAACTCTAGTGGGGTTTTCGGTGCTATGTTTGTATATATAGCATAAAAACGTTGGACTACTGAACCAAGGGCAAGACAACTTGCCAAAATTCTCGAATGACTGGGCGGTAGGGCACGTGGTGCACGGAACCCACGAAGAGAAGACACTTTTCTCATCACGCTCTGCGTCTATGTGATTATCCAGGGTCTGTAAGTCCATCTTTCTATGTCAACATGCTGATTCCTGCAAGCACATTGCTGTTTGTTGGTGTAGTCCACGCAACTTACACCCTGCCATACCTCTACCCCAACATTCAGGGATGCATTGACTTACCACTGCAATACTCCTGTGAAAATACCACTGCACTCACTGACTCATGTTGTAACATTGTGAAAGGTGGCCTTGTGTTACAAACCCAGTATTGGGCCACCTATACTGGACGGGAGAAATTCGGACAGCTGTTGCCTCAGGGAAGCTGGGGTGTCCATGGCTTGTGGCCAGACAATTGCGATGGGTGAGCACTGAGCATGCATCCCATATGTAATTTTTTACAGGCTTCACTTGCAAGTTCTTATGACCAATATTGCGATCTAACAAGGCAATACGACCCTAACCCATCTCCGGCAACCCTTCCTGATGGAACAATCATCCCTCCATACAAAGGTCCTACCGTTAGGATGTTCATTGAAGAATTTGGGCGGTTTGATCTCCTGGCATACAGTGAGTAGAATACATACATGTGCAGTGCCCAGTAAGCGATCATTCATATTTCTACTAGTGGACACTTTCTGGATCAACCAAGGTGCAACAAATGACGAGTTCTGGGCACATGAGGTCCGTGGCTACTTGATAAATTGTATAAAGACCAACTGACGAAGGGTGTAGTTCTCGAAACATGCAACCTGTACCTCGACATTTGATGTTGCTTGCTACCAGCCTGCCTACAAGGAACACCAGGAAGTGGTCAACTTTTATGAGACTGTGACAAAGGTGTTCCAGATGTACCCAACATACAACATGCTAGCTGCGTGCGTACCCCTTCATGAAGTTATAATTTTACTGATTGGTTTTCAGAGCCAGAATTCTCCCCTCTAACAAAACAACATATAGCCTTGCGCAGATTACCAATGCTCTGTATTCGCAGACTGGTGCAATCCCATACCTCGGATGCGGCAATAAGGGGATTACTCTTAACGAGGTTTGGTACTTCCACCATGTTTTGGGCACGGTGAGTGCACTGCCAGCATTAGCTGAACCGACTCAATGTTTTCACCACAGGAACAATACGGGCACTTCAAAACGGTCAACTCGACGACACCATCGACCTGCAACGAACATGGCATCTGGTACCATGAACGAACGATTGGGTCGGAGCGTCAGGTTACCTATTAACTGCGTTAACTATATGTAATCTGAGAAAGCTGTTGATCAAACGCGTAAATGAATGCAGGGTCATGTGACTGACACGACGCGACGCGACGAACAAATATGTAAAAACAATTCATTCGGTCTATGCGGAACGTCATGACCTTTGCCGTGTGGAAGGTAACCTTCATCCCTCCTGCCACCTGTGACTTTCGACATGACTGTTCGACTTGATCTCGATGCGCCTGTTGCAGAATCAAGTACTCGAAGAGCCCTCCTAGATATTTCACTTGCGGTAGCGAAGTGCAAGAAAATAGTGGTAGTCACTGGGGCCGGCATCTCGTGTTCGTGCGGAATACCTGCAAGTCATTTTCTGACATTGTCCTTACCTCCAACATAACTGACACTTTATCAGGATTTTCGTTCGTCGGATGGACTGTATGCGCTTGTTAAGCAGCAACACCCCGATGTCGTGCTGAAGGGCCGAGATCTCTTTGATGCATCGCTGTTCCGTGACAAAACATCCACGGCTATATTCTATACCTTCATTTCCCAACTTAAGCACCGCATCGACTCTGCCACCCCCACCCCCACACATCGCTTCATCAAAACTCTCGATACAAAACAAAAGTTGTTGCGTTCCTACACACAAAACATCGATGGCTTTGAGGAAAGGGTTGGCCTTCGTGGTAGTTCAAGCCATGAAAGTGCATCTGGAAAGGGAAAATCAAAACTGAGGGCCGCAGAAGTGCGCAATGTCCAACTACATGGAGACATTCATCGTGTCCGCTGTGGCTTGTGTTCCGTGGATCTGCCCTGTACAGAAGGTTATCTGGGCATGTTCAACCAGGGGACAGCCCCGGATTGTCCCGAATGCACGTTACGTTGTGAGTACTTGCCCGCTCCTTTGGAAACTGTACCAACTGTTGTATCTTCCAGTGGAGGTACGCTTGGCTAGGTCAGCCCGACCTCTCAGAGTTGGCAAGCTCCGCCCGGCTATCGTGCTATACGATGAAGTACATCCACTTGGGGACAATATTGGGTTGATCCAGGACCAGGACATTGCACGAAAACCTGATATGCTGATCATCATGGGTACTTCCCTGAAGGTTCATGGGCTCAGGAAACTCGTGAAGGATTTTGCGAGGGCTGTCCATGCCTCGAAGAGTCCCGTTTCGATTAAAGGCTGGCAGGGAAAGGTTGTCTTCGTGAACAAGACGCCACCGGGAAGTGAATGGGGGGATGTGATCGATTACCACGTTTCTGGGGAAACCGATTGCTGGGTGGAAAGGGTTCTCGAGGATTGGAAAAAGATGCGGCCATCGGATTGGGAGATTCAAAAAACGCTCGATACCGACGGCGTGTTCAAAGTTGCGAAAGACTCAGTACCTTTGGTCGCGCAGAAAAAGTGTACGTTCCCAATCACCACGAGAAATACCTCATTCATGATGTGTTACAGCCGTGCGCAGGTTTGCGAAAAATACTCGTGGAGACAAGACTACGCGCTCATCTATCTCCCCATTCAAACTGCCATCAAGTGCACCGTCGTCACCTGTCAAACGACGACAAACGTGTTGCCACTATTCTGATGTTGAATCGAGCCCACGGAAGAGAAGGGGCGTGACCAGGGTTGCCAGTTACTCGGAAGGACAGGATGTGGCAGAAAGACGTCTCCTGTTTCTGGACACAACAAATTCCGCCTCACAACTCGTCAGGCCAAAAGCACTTGAATCGCAGCCCTCGACGTTCGACCGTCATTCAAGGAACCGAACATTGTCGAAGGAACTCTCTGTCAAGACGTCCGGGACGAAAAGTGTCCAGCTGCGAGGTGGGGAGGTATGGGTGGAAATCAAGCGAAGGTCATAGATCAAGGCAACATGGTTGTATATTAGCATTGTGAACGGCATTCTAAGTACATCGTTTGATGAGTCGTTACAGTCAACGAGATCGACGTACGCTGAGAATTGAATAGAACCACAAGAAAACAGGACAGGTCCTACGGAAGTCGTATCCGTCAGTGGACATTCCCACTCACTCGCTTATTAACTCGGATACACTCCAATCCTCAAAAGAACCATCTGGTAAATATCGTCGAATGATCAAGGGAATTTTTCGTTGTGAGAGTTCCTTGATGGCGATCTGCAAGGCATCTGTTTCACCATCCAAAGGAACGAGAACAGGGGCATTCATGCTTTCCGAAAAACAGTCGAGATGAGAGGTTATAGTTATACGGACAGGTCGGGAAACATACCTGATTTGCAATGCCCGAGTCCCCAGTATCCGCGCTCGCTCATATTTGGTCAGGTAAGGGGTGGTCACTCTGACTTTGTTCGGTTGTCTTTCGCCTTGCAAGCCGGAGGTAGCAGGCTGCTGAGGCGGCTGCTCCTCCGCGTTTGCCATTTCTTGATCATGGTCCGCGCCATTGACACCGTTGGCACGAGAGACCTCGCCGTTGGCGTCTTCCCCCTGTTCCTCCCCCTGTTCACCCTCTGGTAGGTCGTTTGCCAAGAGGTCGTAACTCTCATCCTGCCCACGTCATAAGTGCGATGGCTATCCACAGTACTGATGCACGCACGAAAGCACCATCATTATAACTAGGCAACGAGTCAGCAATGTACCTCTGGTAAGGTTAGAAAAGGATACAAACCTCGGGCCATCATAGTCATAATCGTCCCCCCCTCCACCGCCGTAGCCGTCGTCGGACATGCTATATGTATATCCTTGCGATGACAGCCGGTAAAAGTTTGGGTGGTGGGGGCATCTCTTACGTAAGCTACACTATTCTTCTTCGATGCCTTGCAAACTGTCGACTCCCCCACCCCGCCGAATCCGCTATGAGGCTTGCGCGTGGATGTCGTGACCACCGTGCAGCGCGGAGGGGGACAGAATTCATCGCATCCGTTAGCCTCGACCCGACTATCATCCGGTCTATAGCGGTATGCATCTTGGGGTCGATCCTTTGTTTATTTGTGCTCCGTACTTTTCCCAAGTGTCTCCATGATCTGCGTCTCTGTGATCGACACTGGGATGCACATGTCATCCGTGCTTGCATCTCGTGTTATTCATGTTTACCTCGCTCACATTCCAGTTCTGTTCGCAGCTCCCCCCGCGGTGGTCTACGGCTTCCTCATTGATCAAGGAGTGCTTAACCCCAAACTAGCATGTCAAGAAGTATGCTTGTCTTATTAGTTTGTTCTTCGGGGACGATGATCTGATTCATCCTTTAAACCGTTTTCTGACGTTGCGAGGTTTATTTTGGGTCGAGATTCGATATCGGCCGACCCGTTCCGGTGTTGAGCCCGTAAGTGGCTAAGTGGTAGCCTTTGCCAGGTTGTCGGATGCTTCCCGGTGTTATCACTGGTAGTGGCCCTCGTCGCCAACCTTTCCCCGTTGTTTTCGCTCAGCTCCTGCGATGCAAAAGAGAAGGGCACAGAAATATATAGGGCCATGCGCATGGCGCATACTGTATCTTTCGCGGAAGATTGATCGCCCTCCTAGATGATATACCGAAGATTTCGGTGTAAATGCGACATACATATTTTTCTCAAAGCACTCGTTCTCGGAATGCCAACCTGACCAATCACCACACTTGTCCCCCCTCGTCCGCAACCTCATCCGAGGTTACAAGACATTTCTATCTCCTCCTCCTTTATCTCAACAGCGTACCATGCCTCAGCAACGACTGGGGCGGTCATGGGGCACTCGCTTTGATTCTCTCACTCCCTCTCACTCTCTTTCCTCCAATCCTGAAAGCGTGGTTGCAAGCTCGTGCCAAGTGTCTTCGCCGTCGCGCTGTGTTCCAGCAGATGGGACCAGCGGCGCTCAGGGCTCTCGTGACGGGATCCTGCAAGACGCGAGCATCTTCATCGGAAGGTACGTGACAGATTTCTATCATGTCCTTGGCTGATGACGACCGCGCCAGCTTACCTTCCAACATCGATTATTCCGAACTAACAAGTATGTTGGCTCAGCATCTTTCTGAGCACCCTCAAGTCAAAGGCATCAAAGTCGTTCGCGATTCCAAGGGCGGAACATGTGCATTCATCCAGTGTCAGGTCTGCTGTTCTTGACCACGCGGCTAACCCGTTGTCTTCTGACCTGCTACTGGTCTAGGATTCTGAGGCAGCATCCACCCTCATGAATAATCTTCATGTTGCTGCCCCGCAGCCCTTTTTGGGTCGGTACCTCCGATACGAGCCAGCTCGCACATTTAGGACTCTACTTATCTCGTACCGGTGAGCCAGTTTTTGCCCTCGGATATATGCATGTGCAACAGCGCATACATACATGTCACGGATTCAAGTCAGACTGACCTGAGTGCAGGAGCCCCAGGCAATATATTCGACAGAGAGATGCTTCCAAGAAAATAAGTTCCTTGTCTACCGGTGACCCTCGCTTCATGGAGCTCCAGTTACCGAATGCTATGAGGCTCTTCAGGACACCCGGAACCAAGTCGGGGTGTATTTTCGCATTATTTTCAAATGTCTGATCAATTATTTCAGGCAGCTCGCCATCCTGTACGACTCGGAGGCGCTAGATACTCCGCCTACCGGCGGAACTGATCCTGGTTTATTATTCGTGCCTCTTCTTTACGACGCCGAGGTAACATCACCCCTTTCCTTTCAAGGGGCCATTCAATTCACATATAAATTCAGTCGCTGTTGCGCATTATATCTGCGTTTGGCGCTGTCGATTATTTTGGGCCTTACATGTACGAAAATGAAAATGGTCAAATATCAGCGAACTTTCCCCCCCCTCACGATGGGCCCCGCTCGCTCGGTATGGATACCGGCTGCTGGAAAGTAAAGTGGGCGCACCGAGACGATTGTATCAACGCCCTCGTGGTATGTTGACCAATGCTTGCCATACCAGTGAATTCGGATCTCATTTACCTTTGCGATCAAAGACACTTCGCAGAATTCCTCACTTGACAGTCACATGGGCACATCAGTCGAACACACCAACTCGTGAACAGGGTCCCTACACTAATCTGCGTGTGTTTCCAGCTACCCAAGCCTTCAATGCTTGGCGTAGTCGTAGGGCGGGCTCTGGCCCGCGCTCAGCTTCAGGTTTTTTACCAGCCAGCCACACTTGTCCTGCCTTTCGCACTACCGAGGATTCCTCGGTCGTTGAGCATCCGTCCGATGCCAAAGTTGCCGACTCCAGCTCCGGATGTCAGATCTGGAAACAGGAAGTTTCTGCTGCGCCAATTAACAGAAACGTGCACCTGTCTCGTCCATGTCGACCAAGAGCGCTCTCGTTGACACACGACCGACCTCAGTCGGAGGTTTCGCTTCCCTCGCGAGAATCCACTGGACAGCTGTCATTCACCAAATGGGAGTCGACTAATCGTGCTCGGTGGGTAGACCATGCAGCCCAAGGCTGGTAATTTATTTCGTCTGATGACGCCGTTTCTGCAGTGTGACAGGACCCAATCGCACGTGTTCGCCATACCTTGTCCGTCCTGTCGCTTCCCCGGACAGCGAGTGCCGCACATCGCCAGAGGACGACAGCCATGAAATTGACCCAGCTATTCCCCATACACCAGAGTTTGGGACGTCTCCTATTACGCCGAGAACCCCCGGATCATTCATGCTTCGCACACCTACTACCGCCAGCTACATGGGAGATTTTCAAAGCATGTCTTTCAGGGACTACGACTGCCAAGGTTCACTACCGCAACTCTCGCAAAAGAGGCAGGATGATCATATCGTCGATCCAACGACTATCTTTGTCGGCGGTCTGGAAATGTTCGGACCAAATGCCTGGGACGAATGCAAAGTCAGAGCATTGTTCTCAAAATACGGAGGAATTGAGGCAGTCAAAGTTATTCGACCAAGTATGGTTTTCATCTGTTACCGCATACCATCTTAATACTTTCTCGAGGTAATAAACGCTCCGCGTTTGCGTTTGTCAAGTTCAATAATACAGAGGCCCCCGCAAGAGCCGTAAAGGCAGAGGTGGGCCCCATTCCGCTTAGGTATTCGTGTCTGAATTTAAACTCAGCACAATCGAATGCTCGATGGCCGTCTGATTCGTGTGCAACTTCGAGACTGGAACCCGGCCTATCGCCCTTTCTGGCGACCTGGAGCTAACAAGGAATCAGATTCGCAACCACCCGGTCCCGGCAATGACTTCAGTGTCGATCCAAAGCTTCCTGAACCCAATTTGACTCACATGGCATATCTGCAACTCACGGGCTCGCCGACTCAACCTGCTCCACTATCCACTAGTGAAGCCTGCGATCTGAATGAAGTACAGGATGAGGCTGGCAAATCACCATCTGAGGCTTCTCCCGCCGACCACCCAGAGCGTAATTCAAGCAAGGAGGTTCTTGAGACGGAAATTTCATTGGATGCCAAACAGGATGAGCTCGCGATACAAGACCCGATGCCTTTGCCTTCTCAGACGCCTGTAGTACCGTATTCCGCGCCTACCATTCAGTACTATCAAGGATGGATCCCGAATTATGTCCCGCAGATTCCGTACCAGATGCCTTTCGTTGGTCAACCCTTTCCCGGCTATCCCTTCCCTTCATCCGCATCTTCGACCCCTCCGCAGGGTGGCGGATCAGAAGGGGGTGGGATTTCCTCGAGCAGCCCCGCTCCCTTTGGTTCAGTCAGTGGACCATATCCAGTACGTAACTCACGATGTTTCTTATCGCGTGCTGACTGCTCTATAGACATTTATGCCTTACCCTCCATTTGGCCATGTTTCTGAATCAGGCCAGGCCACTGCTGCCCACCTGGGCGCTGTCAATAATTCTACTCTACTTCATGCACGAGCTCCCCTGATCCCGACCGGGTTCATTCACGGCGACCAAGGAATGCTTGTTCCCGTCTATCCTCCCGACGCACTGAATCAATACATGGCCGTAAATCAAGATCAGGACCATGCTCCTACCAGTGGCGGATCTGCCGAGGGCCAACCTCCAATAACTTGGCGTCCATATCCGCCACCTCCTATTCGCCCACAGGCAGTTATATTTCATTCCTACATGAATCCGCAAATAGCGACCCCCCCGTCCCATCACGTAGGTGCTAACACATGGATTCCTGGCCATACATGGCATGGAGCCGTATCACCGTTAGGGAACCCCAACGGAGTACCTGGTCGCCGGATTTCGTCGTCGCCTGCTGAGGGGCCAGCCTCGATCCCGATGGGTTCGAATTTTGAGCGCAACGCAATACCCCCTCGTCGACAATACCGACGAGACAACCATTCTCAACATCTTAAAAACAACTTTGCTCGTGGTATGGCTGGACGGTTTGGCAGAGCTTCTTTCGACACACTGCGGTCACCGTCTGACACTCAGCCGGTACCAGCACCTCAGATGATTATGTCGGACGCATCTATCGATGCTAACCGGCAACGCGGGGGCACGGGACAGGGCGATCTTGCGTAATTCCTCAACTCTCACTCTTCTGTTTTTTAAATCCACTCTCCTTAACACACGTTTTTTGTGTTTGAAGACATACACCGCTTACCACGGTAGACAATCCTGGGTGAAGTTAGACTTGGACATTTCGTGTTTCCCAATTTTGACATTTGTACCACTTATGGCACATTCCGCCTCATTCCGCCCTATTCATCGTACTCGACCTGATGTGTGGAATGCATCGAACAGGACAAAACTGAAACACGCCAAAGTGTAGGACGTCTATCCTTATATTCTGCGATTTTTCGACCAACCTGCGCTGCGTCCGTGTGAGTTTTGTGCCAGTATCGGTATCGATAGTTCCTGACTTGAGAATTCAACTCAGACAGGGGTGATATTATCGAGTCGCAATGGGATCTGAATCCCAAGGTCAAGATGAAAATCCTTTGGCAGTGACACCGCGGGACACATTCTTACCAGCAGCGGCTGTGCGAGAGAAACCCTTTCCTCGTCCCATGATATATGAAATGTCAAAAAGTCAAGATAGGTATCATTAAACTGGCCAAGTGGTATCAAAGTGACACGATTTATCGCCGAGGGGGGAAGAGTTACGTATAATTGTTGAACGAATGACACACGAAGAAGGTATGAATTATACTAATAATCGGTCCATTGAGAGGGTATGCGACTGGGTGTGAGAAAGGAGAGATGCGATATAATCAATGAGTGTGAGGATGGGGCATCTACAAAATCCTAGGGTCGGCGTTGTTGTCAACAAGAAAGGTATAAACCAACGTACATGGAGTCATGAAATACACTTGCTAGTGATTATGTCGTGGGACGGTGGAATCTAAATGACTATTAGGTAGTGGTGTAAAACGTAGCCTTGCGTTGTACACTGCGACAAGACTGATCAGTTCGTTATCGGATGTCAATTAATCTGCACCTTGCCTTTACAGACAAGACGAGACGAGACAGAAAGGTTATGATTATGCTTGCTATGTTCGTTTGTTTCCAGTGATCCAGGATAAATGTACACTACCAGCTCCGGTAATGTGGACTTTGGCGCGCACACGACATACCTACGAGAACACTGAGACTCCGAGCTCATGTGGAGAAAACTGTACGTACAGTATCCGCAACTTCTGCTTTCTGAAAATCGATGTGCAGGTCACCATTGGGCATCCTCGTGATCTGCTCAATCTCACCAAACGACTTGCCATATCAAGAAAAAAGAGATCAGGAAGGACCAGTTGCAGATCGGTTGACACCACCAACCTGACACCACCTCTGAATGGCATCCAAACGCCTGGTGTCATTCAATGCGATACCACTGACAACAAGCCTCTTCTTTTTGGTTTGTCTTGTCGGGCTGCTCAAGGACGATAAAGAAAGTCGATGTCCGCTGTGCTTCGCAGCGAACAACACATGTGGCTGCGAATCGTTCGGTTCCTCTGCGAGGGCGTGATCTAGACTTCTTGATTGATTTTGCCAAGACTTGGAGGTGGATGGTAAGCGAATGACACCTCCTTTGGGCGACGAGGGGGGTACCGCCTGTCGCTCCGGGAGATGTGGCGCGGAAACAGGGTACGGTGGTCGCAAAGGCGGAGACAGTGCGGAACTACCGTCATTTCTGAAACAAGGTTGGGACGCCATCCCCCCGGCTTGTGAACGGACACGGAGAGAACCGAAAAAAGAGGGCGGTTTTAAGGGGAGTGGAGACGGTAGAGGAGATTCGGATTCGTCGTCGTGCACAGACATTGTAGTAGGGGTGGTGACGGAGGAACAGGTGTTAGAAGAAGATATACTTGGCCGCGACCGCGATCGGTCAGTGAGAGTTTCTCCGGGAGTTAAATGGGCATCTTCGTCTGGAATGGATGCGGACGAAAAGTGACCCAACACACTAGGGCGCCACCGCCACGAGGATGCACGAGGGGTGCTGGAAACGTGGAGGCCATTTCGCGGTAATGATGTTTGGAGGCTTGTGCTTCGAAAATGATAAGACGAACCACTTTTGCCTGCGGTAAGATCGACACGGGATGAGCGATGAAAGATGGACAACCTAGAAGGACTATGAGACGATGGGGTCTTTGGAGAGGGCGATACAGTGCGTCTGGAGAGATGAAGGTGTCGTAATGATTGAGGGTTGGTAAGTCGGACTGTTGATCGGGGACTAGCTATATCTGTCGGCGCAGAGCCATGCAGTGGCTGGTGTTGACACGTCAGGTGACATGCCAGGAAGCGGCCCGAATTTACGAACCTGGTCATAGAGAGCGTGTTCTGAAGGGCATTCCAATGCGACGTCCTCATCAACAAGGACGTAATCGTGCATGCTATCAGCGTCATCTAAGCTGCGGCGGACGGCCGCCATGTTCAGATGGGGGTAAGCGAGGTATGGATTACTCAGGGTGCCGATGGGATCAACATCTGAAAGATCGATGAAGTCGGGCTGAGAAGATGCCTGGAGCTCCAAAATCCAGCGAGAGAGATGACTGGAACGCCGGTGAACGGGCTGCACAGTGGAAAACACGTCGGGATCGGAGGGGAGTGAGGACGCGTCTGCTCTACAGATAGTCATGGTGGAGGAGGGAGAGCCGTCTCGGAGGGATACGGTATCCTCTGCAAGGGGTTCAGTGAGGGGGGCGCGGATGATATAGAAGGAAGTTTATATACGGGAAGGGGGGGATCCGGGAGGAGGGGGGAGGCCGGGATAAAGAGTTGAAGTAACCAACTTGGACTGAGGATGGGCTGGAATCGATGTGGGGCCGAAAATCAACGAGCTGCGGTGGGGGTCGACGGGCATCTGGATCGAAGTAGGCTTGGGGGGATGCCGAGGTAGAATACACGAAAATATCACGAAAACCTGGTGAAAAAAATACGTTGAGATTAGGGCGATCTGGGGGCAAGAAAGACGTGTATCAGTCGTCAAAACTCATGGAACAAAGCAAGTCATGAATGAGGCGGGAACTCTGACAAGGTAAAGTCGAACATGATGCCTCGTCAACGAAACGTGGCCCGTCCTTACGACAACTTTCCCACTGCCGAGAAGAGAAATGGAATAAAATAAAATAAAAATCCCGCCGTCCGTCCAAGTCCATCAGACACCGCAAGTTGCCAACGTATACTCAGGGAACCGTTCTGTCAACCGCCAAGTCACCCTGGCCTAATTTGCGGATCACATGGGGGTCGCCAGCGACGCCATCAATACTTGGAATCGAGTAATTCAGTCTACAATTACCTCTACGCGCGCAACACCGGTGACAATCCGGTCCGCAATAGTCCCGAACAACTTGGCAGAAGCCGTCTCCTGATACCTGTTTAGAATGTCATATGCCTTGAGGTCGATCACCTCATCTGGTCCCCCATCCGCTGGTACTGCCCCATCGAGTAACGTGACCAGCTCGGTATCGACGGGCACCGCACCAAGAAACGTCAGCCCTTCTCGTCTTGCCATCGCCTCTCCTCCTCCGGTCGAAAACACGTTGCTGATCTCGCTACAGCAAGGACACACGTAGCCACTCATGTTTTCAATCAGGCCCAGGACAGGGAGCTTGACGGTACGCGTGAACGAAAGACATTTCATCGCGTCCAGAAGGGCCACCGCCTGTGGCGTAGTGACAATGACAGCCGAGAGTTTTGAGTGAACGGGTGCCAGGTGTTCCAGAAGTGATAGATGTTCGTCGGAGGTACCTGGAAGTGACGCCTACAGCCTTCTGACTCGACAGCCAATTTAAAGCGCATTCACGAACCTGGCGGAGTGTCTATGACAAGATAGTCGAGCTCTCCCCATCGGACGTCACTCAGGAATTGACGGATCATTGCGTTTTTCTTCGGGCCTCTCCAAACAATGGAGTCGCTCTTCCTCAGCAGGAATCCTACGCTCATGCATCCCAGCCTCGGATCGCTGCCTTGGCGAGCATCAGCGTATACGGGAACCCACCCATCGCTGCTCTGATGGACACCATGCCCATCGAGTCCAAGCATGCGGGGTATAGAAGGGCCCGTCAGGTCGACATCGAGAATGCCGACACGGGGACGGGAAGACAGCCCGTGAAGACTGAGAGCGAGCTGAGCAGAGACGGACGACTTCCCGACGCCGCCTTTTCCTGAACAGACGATGATGATATGCTTCACCGTCTTGAGTCGTCGTGCGATGGGCGTTTCCTGCGACATCGCCGTCGTTATCAAAAATGGACGACTGCGAGATGGCAATGCATATGACGGCGAGAACGCGCAATGTCATTATACGCTAGCGACTCGTCGACATACATACATCCCCATAGCGAGTGCCAACACCACTCCTCTCCGCTCACCTCGACCGGAAGCCCTCTTCCATCCAACAGGCCTCCATGGGAAGAGACTCCCAACAAAGGGAAGATGCAAGGACAACAAACGCGAGCAAGGCATCAGAATGGTAGGTAGCCAAGGAAGAAAGAAAATCGCATGCGGGGATAAAAAGGGGGAACATGTACCAGTAACGTCGTCAGGGTTGGGGAATGAAAATAAAATCCGACAGAAAAAGACCATCTGTATCAATCGGTAATGGGCGCTAGTGGTGATGATGAGGCTGCGGATGCAAACGTGGAATGAGGCGGCCGTCCAAAGCTCGGGCAAGTCGGAACGGCGTGAAAGAAAAAAAGCGTCCGTTATATACATATTCTGAGGCAACAACTTCATCGATGGTGCGGCGGTCGCTGGCTATCTTGCGAAGCAAAGCGGGTCCAGAACGGTGGAGAAACCAGGGCAAATGACGGTTGGCTTGGGTTGCGAGCATATGTGCAGGCGTGGCGAAAGGTCGGGATCGACACGGCGCACCAAACCCATCTTCCCCTCGCTCCTTTTCTCCTCCGAATATTCCGTGACCGACCATCCATGAAACGATATCCAACAGCGACCGAGCACCCTCTGCAATCTCCTTCCGCCCCCAATCTCGGTCGCTCTCGGGGCGTGCCCCGCTCGAATAAAGGAAACAAGGGAATGTCACGCATTTACCAGATATCGCCCTCCCTACCACGAGTTGTACCACGTTGCTGCCCTACCGCACCAGGAGCATTAGCTTGCTGCTGGCGGGTGTGGGAACGAAGCCTGTCCCGACAAGTGTCAGCACCACGAATCATGAGACAAAGGAACATTGTGAGGCACCTACATCCTATCACTTGCGCGATGCTCTTCTTCTTCCTGCACCACCTTGCGCCTGCCAGCAGTGGCCTTTTGGCTAGCACCAGTGCTGCCATCATCGGGAGCACCACGCTGGACACTCCAATCAAAGACGTAATCGTACTGGAAACCCTCGCGAACGAAAAGGTCTCGGAAGAGCTTGCGCAAGTACGAGTAGTCGGGCTTGTCGTCGAAGCGGAGGGCGCGGGTGTAATTCAAGAAGATACCAAACTCGTTGGGGAAGCCGCGGCAAAGAAGGTCTGTAGGCGTGGTCATCTTCTTCTCCATGATGCGATCGTACTTTTGCTTTTTGGTGGCTGCCTTGAGTCCCTGCCACGGAAGCGCACCACGAAGGAAGTACATTAAAACGTAAGCGAGAGATTCCAAATCATCACGGCGAGCTTGTTCGACGCCCAAGTGCGTGTTGATCGAGGTGTAACGAGCAGTGCCGGTAAGATTCTTGTTTTCCCTGTAGGGGATGTGGAGGTGGGTCTTAGGGTCACGGAACTTCTTAGCCAGGCCAAAGTCGATCACATTGACTTGGTTGCCTCGTTTTCCAATGCCCATCAAGAAGTTGTCCGGCTTGATGTCACGGTGGATGAAGTTGCGCGAGTGAATGTACTCTATGCGCGATATCTGGAACAGGGCGATGAATGAAGGAGGAGTGCGTGAGAAGCGTTGACATTACCAGCTGGTCAGCGAGAAGTAAGACTGTCTTCAGGCTGAACTTGCGGTTGCAGAAGTTGAAGAGATCCTCCAGAGAGGGGCCGAGGAGATCCAAGACCATTGCGTTGTAATCGCATTCGGTACCAAACCATCTGACGAAGGGCACACCGACTCCACCCGCGAGGGTCTTGTAGACCTTGGACTCGTACTCGAGTTGGGGGTGCTTGGCCTTGACGGACTCGAGCTTGATGGCGACCTCTTCTCCGGAGATGATGTTAATGCCCAGGTAAATGTCGCCTATGTGGTGGTCAGAGGGGATGCGAACGAATAAGGGGAGGTGCGTACCAAAGGAGCCAGAACCGATCTTTTTCCCAAGCCGGTACTTGCCACCAACCCGAAGGTCGAGTCTGTGAGCGGGGGTTTCTGCCATGGATGGATCCAGTATGTTCACTGGAAAGAGGAAAAAAAAAGGGAAAGGAGTAAGAATACGAGGAAAGGGTGGGAGGGCAGGAAGTGGTGCAGAAAGCAACGTGGCTGATAGGGTGCAGCTGAAGGTGGCTGACGATCCTACTGCGGAAACTGAGGCCGAGGTAGAGGGGCAATGGCAGAAGTAAAACAAGAAATGGCCAGTTGTTAAAGGATCGCGATGGACCCTGCCAACACAGCGGGGCATTTCGGCTTGGGCCAAAGAGTGGGGGCGAACGTGGTGCCCTCGAGGCGCTCAGTGCCGCTGTTCGGCGTGGCGGGCGACGACACAAGGAGATAGAAGGGGATGAAAAACTCACCGAGGAGGGACGCTGGTAAGAAGACGACGAAAGGACGAGCGCTGTAGCGACGAGCGAGAGGGAGAGAAGGAGGAGGAGAAGGACTTTTGGGAGAGAAACAACAGTGACGGCACCGTGGGAATAAAGGACACTGGCGGAATGCGGCGGAGTTTCAATTACTCGATAATCACCAAGGTGAGCCCGGGATGACTGCGACGCGTTCGTCTGTGGTTGCGAGCCAATACGATCGCACTTTTATCGCGTTGGATGCGACGGCGAAACCGAGCGACGAACGGGATAGCGTCGCCGTTTTGGTGGCCGGAAGTGCGCGAACAGAAGGCGTGTGACCGGTTGACTAGCAATCGCCAAGGGAATACGCTGACATCGGGCGGACTTTGTCGTCGACTGTCTCTCTCTCCTTCTTGCTCGCCCGCAGTTCCGCCCTGTCCATGGCCTACGCACGGCACCACGATCCTTATCATCCCAGCGGCCAGGCGCCGCAGCATACACTCGCTCCAGACTATCCACCAGCACCACCTCAGAGCCAGTACAGCTACGATACCCAATGGGACACCAAGTCTGCCCACTCTCTCCACAGCAGCAATTTTCATGGCTCCCAAGTCCATCTCAATTCCGATTATAGCTCCAGCTATCCAAACCTTCATTATGATGCCCCTCCCGTGAATTACCCCGGTCAGCCCAATTACCCCCCCATGCAAACCCAGCCCATGGTGAGGGAGATGAGCCTCGGATACTCCGTCGCAAGAGAGAAACTCATGAAACGCCGCTCCGTTCGTCACGTCGAGCTTCAAAACGGCAATTTGGTACTCGACACACACGTACCAAGTCACATCGTTCCCAAAGGAATGTCCGATGTCGAAGAAACGACAAAGATGAGATACACCGCCGCCACTTGTGATCCGGATGACTTCATGCGCAAAAAGTATTCCCTTCGTCCATATCTATATGGTCGTCATACCGAACTCTTCATCGTCATGACAATGTATAACGAAGACGAGGTCCTCTTCGTCAAGACTATGAACGCGTATGTTCCACTCTCCGTTTAATCAGCCCTCTGTCATCTTTGCGCAGAGTCATCAAGAACATTGCCCACCTTTGTAGTAGAGGCCGTTCCAAAACGTGGGGCTCGGATGGCTGGAAAAAGGTGGTCGTTTGTATTGTTTCCGATGGACGCAACAAGATCAACAAGCGTACCTTGCAAGTCCTTACCCTGGTACGATGGCTCCCCGTCTTTCGCTCCCTCTGGCTCATTGGCTGCCGGGCTAGATGGGCTGTTACCAAGAAGGAATCGCCAAGGACTCCGTAGGAGGCAAAGATGTCACCGCACACATTTTCGAGTAAGCGTTTCCATTAGTGCTACCTCGGTGGAGAATGCGATCTCCATTTCAGATATACCACAAATGTCGTTGTGACAGAGACCGGTGAAGTTTCGTCCGGTGCCTGCCCCGTCCAAATCATCTTTTGTCTCAAGGAACAGAACAAGAAGAAGCTGAACAGTCACAGATGGTTTTTCAATGCATTTGGCCCTTTGATCAATCCCAATGGTACGTCAACGTCAACTCGGTTCGCCAGCTTGTCCCTCAGAAACGGTCCGTTAGTTTGCGTACTCTTGGATGTCGGGACAAAACCGACCGGCACGTCGATCTATGACCTCTGGAAATGTGAGTAATGTTTACCATTCTGTTCCCTACTAATCAATCCACAGGCTTCGATAAACATTCAAATGTTGGAGGGGCATGTGGAGAGTAGGTCACCCAGTTGCATACCGGACAAACATTGAATGGAGGTCTACTCCCAGAATTTGCGTCGACACTGGTAGAGGCTGCTCTCTGTTACTCATCAGCCCTTTGGCGGCTTCACAGAACTTTGAGGTACAGTACCCTATCCGTGTCGGTCTCCTTCCTCTAATTGCCGTACCCAGTACAAAATGTCCAATATTCTGGACAAACCACTCGAAGTATGGTAATGGTTTACTGTGTTCGCTCAGCTAACTGATACTCTGTGGTAGAGCGTCTTTGGGTACATTAGTGTGCTGCCGGGTGCTTTTAGCGCATACAGATACAAGGCTCTTCTCAATGGGCCCGATGGTAAAGGCCCACTTGCATCATACTTCAAGGGTGAGACAATGCACGGCGGAGGAGCTAGTACTGCTGGACTTTTTGGTCGGTCAACACGTTCTGGGTTCCCCTTATGATAGTTATATTAACGCTCCCCTCAGAACGTAACATGTACCTTGCTGAAGATCGTATCTTGTGCTTCGAAATCGTGACGAAGAAGCACGAAGGATGGGTGTGAGTTCGTTTAACTTCAGCGCTGACCCGTAAACTTAGGTGTCACAGCCTGAAATACGTAAAAAGTGCCAAGGCATCTACTGATGTGCCCACAACAGTCAGTCTGAAACTCCTTGTTCCGACATACATCGCCGACTATTGCATTAGGTTCCCGAGTTCATCTCGCAACGTCGTAGATGGTTGAACGGATCGCTTTTCGCTTCGATTCACTCAACAATATTCTTTTACAAGATTTGGACATCCGGGCAGAATCCCATCCGGATGCTTGTTCTGCAGGTATTTGACCTTGTCTCGGCGTGATTTCAATACGACTTGGTGATTAATTCGGTGACGTTCAGATTGAATTCATTTACAACGCCGTCCAGCTTTTTTTCACCTGGACCTCACTTGCTAATTTTTATCTCGCCTTTTTCTTTGTGAGTACTCGAATCCTGTATTTTCTTTCAAACATTGAACGGTGGCTAGTTGGTGTCATCTGCAACAGCACCTGGCCAGGATAACGCCTTCAACTTTCTTAGTTCAGGTGTTGGTCAAGTTATCTTTGACGTGTTCTTGAAGGTCAGCTCCTTGATACCCATGCAGTAGTTTGAAGATTTTGACCAGTTTTTAAGCTATATATTGCCCTTATCTTTATTACGGTAGTATGTTCCCTTGGGAATCGACCTCAGGTAGGCTGGTCGTAATTCACTATAACTGGTAGCTGAGACACCCGTACAGGGATCGAAGTGGATCTATGCACTTGCCATGATCCTGTTCGGCTTCTGCAATGTCATCACATTGTGGTGTGCTGGCTACACAGTTTATCTTGCCGTTCCTCATTCCGTCGCCGGCTGGGAGAATGTAGGCAAGTACGTACACACCAACTCTTCACAATATTACTTTGTTGAGTGTCGGAAAGCTTGGTGGCTACCAATCAAACGTTCCGAGAGATAGTGATATCTCTAGCAGCGACCTATGGCCTCTACTTGATTTCCTCGTTCATGCATCTCGAGCCATGGCATATGTTCACTTCATTCGTCCAGTACATGTTCCTTCTGCCCAGCTGTAAGTTTTGTTTCCAAGCATTCTATAACAACGAATATTGATCTGGTCGTGAAATAGACGTGAACATTTTAAGTGAGTGTTTTCGATACTAATCTCCCTCAAACTAATTCTTGGGCTGTTCGTTAGTGATGTATGCCATGTGTAATTTGCACGACGTTACATGGTACGAATTTCCTTTCCTGATTCCAGTTGGGGGCTTAAGCTGTGCAGGGGGACTAAAGGTGATAATACCGCTGCGAAGGACCTAGGCGGCGCGAAGAAGGTCAAGGGCGATGGTGGCAAGGAGATGATGGAAGTCGAAGTCCCTACTGCCCGTGAGGATGTTGATCAATTGTGGGCCGCTTCACGTGCCTCGCTTAGGGTCAAACCACCTGAGGCCAAGGAGCATCGGGACGCGGCAACCAAACAGTCGGACCACGATCGCAGCAGTCGTACGAATGTCGTTCTTACCTGGGTCGGCACCAACATGTATGCATCGTCTCTTTCACATCACCTCTCCCTAACTGACAAGCGACTAGGCTCATGATCCTTGTTTTCACGTCTTCCGCATTTTTGAATTGGGTGAATCAGCACGTCGAAAGCACACAATCGTCCAGTTTCAACCCATATCTTAGCTTCCTTTTCTATGCCCTGTAAGTTCTGTGATGCTTTGCAGGTTCACGACACTGACGTTGTCTCTGGGTACTTCGTACAGTGCCGGATTGTCCGCAGTTCGGTTCCTCGGTTCTTCGTTATACCTGATCTTCAGGTTTTTCGGGGCATGAGCAGTCGCCTTCCAGACTCGTCGACTTCTGGTGTTGATTTGTACCCGTGAGGCAATTTTCAGTCTTCCGTCATAGATGTTTTGCTCGGAAAGCTGATATTCCTAATACCAGTGTTGCCCTGCACCTTTACTTTTTGATCGGTTTCGTTCTTGTTTCGGAACAATATCACCCTTCATACTTGCAGACCACTGCTACCTACTACATGTGCTAGTATTTCAAATGGTCGGAAAGGCAACTTGATGTTGCTGACGCTTAAACCTCCAAGGCGCGAGTTCCGTTTTCGGTCCCCTGGACACCCGGACATGACTTGCCTTCATGAGGAATATTGCCCTAGGAAGGTCCTCGGACAAGATTGTCATTGGACGAATCAGTATTTCTGCGGTATAAAGAGACGGCTGCAATTCGTGGCCTGAGCCGAGACCAACTGAAAGCAAGGGCGGAGGAAACCAAGTACATTATCTCCACTTCAATTCTTCTCGAGTACACACCCTTTGTGAGAAACGGATGGACAGAAGCGAAACCTGCCGAACCTGTATAGGCAGTTCGGGAATGCAAAGCCAGCGAACTTGATAGTGGGCCCGTCGCTCGGGATGATGGCACCTACTCGCCTGCCACTCGAAGAGTATCCTGCGGCCGTCCAATAGTGTCGTGAGCATCTCCATGGCAGGAGGAATGCCTCTGACATACGAGTTGCGAACGCATGTTTGTCCTCGCGGAAGACCAGGGGATCCAGAGTTATGTCCACAACCAGGAATTGTATAAAGGTACACTTGTCATTATCAAGTAAATATTATGTATTAGTTAGACCCATCTCACAACGTCCGAAGTTCCTAACCAGAACGGTCTGAGAATTGCTGGAAGATCAAGACTTGATGGTTTCCCCTTTTCATCAAAGCGCACCCCATTCTCTAGCAAGGTGATGATCAATCGTGGGATAGCAGCAGCAGTGCCATTGAGTGTGTGTGCGAAGGGTATGGGTGCTCGCCCATGACTGGATGGTACAAAACGCCGTCGATACCGAATGTGAAGACGTCGTGCCTGATAGTCCGTGCAGTTTGAGGCCGAAGAGATTTCTCCCCAGGTACCTCTTCCAGGCATCCATGCCTCTATGTCGTATTTCCTATATGCACTCGCACCAAGTTCCTCCGTAGGCATATCTAAAACACTGAGAATATCAATGAGAATATAAACAACTGTCAGATCATGGAATCCCTATTGGTAGTCTTACCGGAACGGGAAGTTCAACGCCTCGAATATCTCTATCTGGATTCTTCGGATTTCTTCCAAATACTGTGTGCTCGAGTCCTCTTCGCAGGCAATAAAAAGTTCCACTTTTGAAAATTGGTGGACACGGTATAGGCCACGAGTGTCAGTGCCGCGAGAACCTGCCTCGGCTCTGAATGAACGACCGAGCCCGACAATCTTTACGGGTAGAGTGTTTTCGGCGAATACCTTGTTTGCGAGCATTCCGGCAAGCGGGATTTCAGCTGTACCGGAGAGTACAAGCTCGGGCGATGAATCTGCAATATGATACATTTGGGAAGCGGGATGGTCGGAATTATAGTCTCTGGGTTGGAACCCACAACGCAGGGCGACATCTCCGCGAACTACGTCAGGAGTCATGACGAACTGAAAGCCATGCTTCAGTGCGACAGATATCGCATAATTTGTGAGTGCGTTCTCCAACAACGCGGCTTCTTTGAGCAGGTAATACCACGAGGACCCTGTCACGACCGCGGCAGCCCCAAAATCGAACAACCCCAGTGCGTGACCAATCATGACGTGATCACGCTCTGGGTTGGGCGGTATAGGAGAGGGACCATGGGTGGACAGAACAACAGCAGCGTCCTCGGGGCCAATGGGGACTTGGGGATGCGTGTCGTTGGGTAAGTGTAACGCGAGCCCCAGGAGTTTCTCTTCCACAGTAGCTAATTTTTCCTCTAGTAGAATTATTTCAGTCTTTAATGTTTTCGCTTCACCTAGTATAGCCTGCTTTTCCGCTGGGTTTTTAGTTGTACGGATGCGATCGCCAAGAGAATATTGTGAGTGCCGCTTGGAGTCGAGTTGGCCAGAGAGTTCCTTCTGCTCCGCGTAGGAGCGGGCGATGGACTGTAGCGCACCAACTGGCAGGGGAGACTTGCGGTTGAAGGCATTATGTGACTTGTAAATCATAGATTCTGAGATGGCCCGGTAGTCAAGCCGGGGTTTCGGCATGACCGCAGTGACTGGTGGAGGATTTGGAGCATCCTTGGAAGTAAATCTCTTGGTCGTAACCTCTTTTTTCAGCGTATTGAGGGGCGAGGAAAAGAAAAGTGTACCCCTGCTGAACACCGAGCTGGGCCTGGCGCGACGCTGGCATATTCGGCCGACTGTCGAAGCCATCGCATCCCTAAAACGCGGACTGTCACGGATGTCACACTTACAAACTGCGTCGCGTCAACATTAATGTAATGGCCTCGACATCAGCAAAAGGCAAAGCGCCTGCGAACGGCACAGATACCACTTATGAGCTACCTTGGTCAGTTTTTTGCGTCGGCAGAAAGAACAAATCTATATACTCGCCCAGGGTTGAAAAGTACAGGCCACAAACACTGGATGATGTCGTCGGCAATACCGACACGATCGAACGCCTAAAAGTGATAGCAAAAGACGGGAATTGCCCGCACATTATTATTTCAGTAGGTACTCACTTCTCGCCGGATTCATACGCCGTAACTCCTCGCCGCCAGGGCCTCCCAGGTATTGGTAAGACGACGAGTATACATTGTCTGGCACACCAGCTGCTTGGAGATGCATACAAAGAAGGGGTACTTGAGCTCAATGCTTCTGACGAAAGGTTCGCATTTGATTTCTTGCTACAGACGCTGCTTCATACCCTCACCTAACAGAGGGATCGATGTTGTGCGGAACAAAATAAAGGCATTCGCTCAGAAAAAGGTAACCCTCCCACACGGAAGACACAAAATTGTTATCCTTGACGAAGCCGACAGGTCGGTGTGTTAATTATCGGAAGATGGATCTAACCCCAGTTATAGCATGACACCCGGTGCTCAACAGGCGCTCCGCAGAACAATGGAGATATATTCCAATACTACGCGTTTTTGTCTGGCTTGCAACATGTCCAGCAAAATCATAGAACCTATACAGAGTCGTTGCGCTATCCTACGTTACGCCAAGTTGAGGGACACGGAGATACTGAAGCGCTTGCTAGAGATATGTGGGATGGAGAAGGTGCGTGGCCCTTTGATATTCCGTCATAAGCGCGAGCTTAGTACCATATGAACAGGTTGAATACAATGATGATGGCTTAACCGCACTCATCTTCACGAGCGAGGGTGATATGCGACAAGCCATCAACAACCTTCAGTCTACGCATTCCGGCTTTGGCTTCGTATCCGGAGAGAATGTATTCAAAGTTTGTGACCAACCGCACCCTGTGGTAGCGCAAAGTATCCTTCGCGCGTGCATCAAGAGCGACATTGACGGTGCGATGGAGAAATTAAACGAGCTTTGGGAACAAGGGTATAGTGCAGCGGACATTGTCGTCACAATCTTTAGAGTGACAAAGACCTTTGATGAGTATGTCCAATCAATAACTCACAACACTATGTCTGATTCTTTTCACAAGACTACCAGAATATACTAAACTGGAGTATATCAAAGTATGGATGATTTTTGTGGGCTGTTCATTACACTCAATTGGCCCAGGAAATCGGATTTACACATATGCGAATCCTCGAAGGTGTTGGGACCATCATCCAGCTCGGTGGTCTCTTGGCCCGGTTGTGCAGGCTCGTATGTCTCACCGCTTGCGATGGAAGAAAAGATCGCTGATAGTATGGCCAACAGCACATGAATCCTGAGCTTCTCCAGCTATGACCACCTTTCGTAACTGACGTCTTGGTCCGCGTACACTATTGGATTGAATGGAGGGGTAGTTAACACTAGAAGTGTCAGACACAGCCACTACCTTTACGCCCAGTGTCGACCTGAACTGCTGGCCTGTTGCATGTAAATAATCGAGACCATGACTAGGTCCAAAGAGCTACGTTCGATTATTCAACAAATACTTCACCCTACACCCGAAGATGCGGGGCAATTGTTGGACGAACTCGGTCTGGGGGCCATTCCGTCTCACGAACAAGTTCACCAGGAAATCGATGCAAAGCTATTGTCACCTCCGGACACTTTGCCTGACCACTGGCTGACCACGTATCAGATGTGCGAGTCCTCTGTACTGGATTTCGTTGGATTCATTCTTTCCGATGCAGACACTGGAAAACCAAACCTTACATACCCTCGTTGCTTTCGTTCGAGCCTGCACCACCACCTACGAGCTTGAGTTTAGTTCGTGCGGGTCTAGATGGCCGCGTTACAGGCTATTCAGAGGTGCATATTTCGACAATTTGCTTGTTTCCAGGATCTAATGAGACCAGACACCAAATCCCCGGGTTGCAACAGCGTTGACGTCGACCTCGATAGACCGCGCCCCAGGGCCTGTCGGTGCCTTTGTGAGGGGGAAGTCGGGTTATACTCCCTTTCAGCCGGGCGGTCTCGATGAAGTATTCTTTTCTACTCAAGCCCATATTTCAGAAGATCTACCGAAAGGGCTGAGGACCATTCCTCCAGGTTTCTCAAGGGGCCTTCGACTTGCAGGTGAAGATGGAGATGAAATTCTCGCTCTCGAGGAAACTCTACCGTCAACGGACGAGGAATTGGTATTTCTTGATGGCAAGAGAAATGCAACGTTTGCCTAATCATCAATTTCTCAGGACCAGGAGAGTCATCCTGCAATAGAACTAGAACCCGAAGTCGGGTTACGCAGTGGCAGCCTCGTTGCTGAAGTGGATGAGCTCCTGCCAACCACCGTGAGTAATTATCACAGAAGCATCCAGATCCTTGTTCACTTTTGGATGCAGAGATCACATCTACGGCCATCGAAAACGCGTCGCATCCACCATCCCAAGCTTGTCAAGCGTGAATGGGCTCATGTAGTAGATATTAACAGACCAATGACTAACTTTCATGAACTCGTTCCGGAAATGGCGCACAAGGTTAGTTCCGAAGAGCTTGTAATAACCGCATCAGTGACGAGCTGCGTCTTCTCAAGTATCCTTTCGAGTTGGATACCTTCCAGAAGGAAGCAGTGTATCACCTAGAGATTGGCGACTCGGTCTTCGTTGCTGCGCATACATCCGCTGGGAAAACTGTGGTTGCGGAATATGCGATCGCTCTAGCGGAGAAACACATGACTAGGTGTGCCTGAACAACGCGTTTTACATTTCCGTTCTCGAGCCTGAACGATATAGAGCAATCTATACGTCGCCTATAAAGGCACTGTCCAACCAGAAATTCCGTGACTTCAAGCAAACGTTCTCCTCTTCTTCGGTTGGAATTTTGACCGGCGATGTACAGATCAATCCAGAAGCGAGCTGTTTGGTCATGACGACGGAGATCCTACGCAGCATGCTTTATAAAGGCGCAGATCTCATCCGCGACGTGGAGTTCGTGATATTCGATGAGGTGCACTATGTTAATGACGCAGAGGTAACGCATCTTGTCCGCGTTGCAATGGTTTCCCGTTGA
The DNA here is from genome assembly GCA_038089395.1 of Pulveroboletus frians. Taxonomy (NCBI): domain Eukaryota; kingdom Fungi; phylum Basidiomycota; class Agaricomycetes; order Boletales; family Boletaceae; genus Pulveroboletus; species Pulveroboletus frians. Next base: position 66,823 of record JBBPKT010000030.1, read on the forward strand.
TCGAACTGGACTTCTCAGCGGGGTGTCGTATGGGAAGAAGTTATCATCATGCTACCCGACCACGTTAGCATCATTCTTCTATCAGCGACAGTACCGAACACCAAGGAATTCGCTGACTGGGTTGGGTATGAATTATCACGCTCTCTGCCGTGAAATGACCTCACAATCCGTAGGCGCACCAAAAAGAAGGACATTTACGTCATCTCAACAGCACAGCGCCCGGTACCTCTGGAACATTACCTGTACGCTGGCAGGGATCTGTTCAAGATCGTGAATGCACAACGAAGATGGGTCCCTGAAGGGTATCGTCCACTCATCGTAGCGCTTCAACGTGTTTTCCCTCCTGACTGTTTTTAGATACAAAGGTGCCGGTGAAGCACTAAAGAGGAAGCAGGATAAGGAACGGGAGGCGGCCGGCTTACCACCAGTTCAAAAGGTCGGTGCGCGTGGGGCAACGCCACGAGGGCAGCGAGGGACTGGCATTCCACGTGGTGGTCAGCGAGGCACCGCTCCTATCGGATCTGCACTGCGAGGCCGGGGTGGCGGGCCTGCTCGTACAATCCACACTGGCGCTGACAAAAACCTTTATGTCCATCTCCTCGGCCATCTGCAAAAAAAGGGCCTTCTGCCAGTTGTCGTCTTCACCTTGTCGAAGAAAAGGTGCGAGGAAAACGCGGCCACTTTAACTAATGCCAACCTCTGTAACGCCGTTGAGAAGAGTGAGGTCCACATTGCAATGGAGAAGGCACTGTCTCGCCTCAAGGGTTAGCCTCGCGTAGCATGTTAGTTCTCCGCACATTAATCCTTCATTAGGATCAGACAAGAAACTACCACAAATTAGCAAGATGCGTGACCTCCTCTCTCGTGGTATTGGGGTACACCATGGAGGACTGTTACCAATTGTCAAAGAAGTATGTTGTCATCCCCAAGTGTTACAACCACTAATTTGTGCCAGGTGGTTGAGATATTGTTCGCCCGAGGGTTAGTGAAAATCTTATTTGCAACAGAAACATTTGCCATGGTAAGGAGTGACCGCGGCGTTTCTGCGATATCTCACGAGATGAATGGGGCAGGGTGTCAACATGCCTGCTAGATGCGTAGTGTTCTCCAGCAGTCGAAAACATGATGGTCGCTCTTTCAGGGATATTCTACCTGGAGAATACACTCAAATGGCCGGTCGTGCTGGGCGTCGTGGCTTAGACACCACTGGCACTGTTGTAATCGTTGCGAATGATGACCTACCTGATGTACGAGTTACTTTTTATATTTGGTTGCTCGTTCTGCTAACGCCTACCGTGATAGCAAGCAACATTGACCACCATGATTCTTGGTACCCCGGCAAAATTGCAGTCGCAATTCCGCCTTACTTACAATATGATTCTCAACCTTCTACGAGTTGAGGCACTTCGAGTAGAAGAGATGATCAAACGTAGTTTTTCGGAAAATGCTTCCCAACGGCTTCTGCCAGACCAGCAGAAGGCAGTCACCGAGGTAAGTAGCAAGATTTCTTCGTAAAAATGGATGCCAAATTGCGCGCAGCACGAGAGGAGCCTTCTATCAATGCCCGAACTGCAATGTGACGTTTGCTCGAGCGATCTCGAACAATACTACGACGCTCAGAGTACCGTGACAAGCCATAACAAACGCCTGTTTACGATGGCTGCTGGTGTTGCTACTAATCAAAATGTCCTCACAACCGGTCGAATAGTTATTCTAAGGAATGCAGTGAGCATAACTCTATAATTCGGGGCAAACTGAAGACGTGGTCTTGCCAGCACTTCTATCCTTTTCATGCAGCATTGTTGCTGAAACCTGACCTCCGGGAATCGGGAAGTGAGCGAAAATACTTTGTCCTCGCTCTCGTAGACCAGAAGTTGAAGGGCCAAGAGCACGGTATACTTATCCTCTCTTGGAGCTGATTCGGCTCACTAATACCTCGACACAGACGTTGATGGAGATGTAGTCGCCCCCAGGTGGCCTCCTGTTCCTTCGGTGCTGAAGCCTGACCACGTCACGTATGAGGTTACCAGCGTTCACCTGAACGGCATCTCTTTTATCACAAATAAAACTGTGAAGGTAAAGTATTGTGCAGTATTAGATCTGAGAGGTATATTCAGGGCCTTGGATGCAGATAGATGCTTCCGCAATTGTGGATAGCCATAAAAAGGGTCCTATTCTTGAGGCAACGTCCGCTCTGGAGACTGTAGTCATGGAGTGGACCGCGACTGGCACGTTACGGGAGGTGGACTGGGGTCGCATACGTACCCTCGAGTTTCAGGAAACCCTTCGTGCTAGGAACGAAATTCTTGAAAGCCTGAAGACGTTCGAGTGCACTCATTGCGAGCACTTTGATGACCATGCGAGTCCAGACGGTTAATATCGTCTCCGATTCAGACCATTGATACACCCAACAGTATATCCATCTTCACGGGCATAAGGTCCTGCGTGCAAAGATAGCTGTATTGAAGGATGCAATTTCGGAGCAAAACTTGGAACTTGTACCAGAGTACGAGCAGAGAGTGCAGGTTCTTAAAGAGCTCAAGTTCATCGACGAAAATCAGACGGTCCAGTTGAAAGGGCGAGTGGCTTGTGAGGTAGTTTCTCCCTTGTCTCGACGCGAAATGCAGTGCTGACCACGATACGATAGATTAACTCGGTCAATGAACTTGTTCTTACTGAACTTATCCTTGAGAACACGCTCGCGAACTATGAACCTGAGGAAGTGGTTGCACTTCTTTCCTGCTTTGTCTTCCAGGAGAAGACGGACGTTGAACCCGCTATACCTCCCAAGCTGCAAGAAGGTTTGGGGGTAATTGCTGTGATCACTGATCGGGTAGGACGTATCCAGGACCGACATAAAGTTGCTGCGGAAGGGTTCAGGTCCACCCTCAAAACCGGGCTAGTCGAGGTGGTCTATGAATGGGCAAAGGGGATGGTAACCGAGTATTGTACGCAGCCCGAGCCAGACTAACCGCTCTTGTCAAGCCATTTGACCAAATTACCTTGCTAACTGACGTGGCGGAAGGAACCATCGTCAGGGTCGTCACACGGTTGGATGAGACCTGTCGAGAGGTCCGAGACGCCGCTAGGGTCATTGGTGATACCGAATTGTTCAAGAAAATGGAGGAAGCGCAGATCAAAATCAAAAGAGACAGTAGGTTGGCTCATGGCCCATTCGACCACCGCTAACGACCGTCTGTCCTAGTCGTGTTCGCTGCCAGCCTGTATTTCTAGCATTTCTTTAGTTGGCACACAGAATGTTATGTCCCGGTCTAAGCAGCATTCCAAGAGTGGGCCGTCTGCGAGTGATATAAACCAGAGTACTATGACCGTTGCTAGGCCCATCATGGAGGCACCCAACAGGCGATTTACTGGCGAGTCCGCAGTCGACGCCGCTGTCGACGACAATATCGCGTCGGCGGTGCCAGCAGCTACGGGAACCCACACGGACGCATTTGCGCTGCATGTCGTGCATCAGCGTCGCAGGGTCAATCCCGAAAGCCTGGCATTGCGTCTGGGACCCGACCTCGTGCGAGACCTGGATGCCCTCATCACGCCAGGCAACACGGATATGCCGTCGTTCGCCGTTCGCAAGGAACTCCAAGAACGGTACAACATTGACAGGAGACACATTTATGACTACTTTCACAGCAGGGGCTTGCGCGTGGTGAAAGAAGACAAGCATGGCAATCCAAGTATGGCGGCAAAGGGTGACCGTGATCTTCCCATCCCCTTGGTAATCGTCCGTCTTTACGCGAGATCACCAACTCATATGCAGCCACCTAGCCTAATCTTCGTCCACTCCGACAAGCGCCTACCAACGCCTTTCGTTCACACCCCTCGTATCCTGTAGCGATAGAAAGAAGGCTCTTCAGGTCCCGTGGTGTAACGAAGGCAAAACCTGGTCGTCCAAGGAAGGACCCGTCCACGGATCCCAAGATCGTTCCTATGACCTGTGAAACCACTGCACCCGCAGACACCGGCGCCCCTGTTTCGGAACATTCTCCGAATGTCCTCTTAGCGCCTACATATGTTTCCGTGAACCCGCTTCTGCACGTTCTACCCACTCCTATGGTAGAAGAGGACGAGGACCGTACGTTTAACTCGGTCGTCAATCCTCTAGATGAGTCGTTCTCGGTAAGACGCGCTATCGGGGATGTCGCCTATGCCTATCGACACAGACTGGTGTTTGAGCGAATGCAAGAGCTCGCCGAATATTCCATCAAATTGGCCCTCACAGACGATCGGCCACTTTTGTGGAACGAGACGTCGCCCTGCTCTGTAAGCGGCAAGGGGTTGCTTCTTCCCCACGTGAAACCTCTCACTCGGGACGAAAGACGTGCAATATATGAAACTCTGTCGGATAGTCTTGGACCCGCACACGGTATCCAAGAATGCCAAGGCACTTACAGGAAACACATGGAGGCACGCACGAAACTCTATTTTGAGGGACTTGTGTCTGGCCCTCGCCACCACTCCCAGCAACCCGACCCGCTCTCAGACCGGAAGCTTCCTTTAGGAACGAACGAATTCAGGCACTGGCTCTCTGAGACTAGGTTCCTCAAACACGAAGGTATAAATTGTTCACCACGACCCCGTCCTAGCCATCAAAACGCGAACGTGGCAAGACCACAGGACCCAGATGGAATTACTAATCAAGAACGTTGGGAGAGAACTGGCTGGGTTTGGATACAAACACTGGATGAGTTATTCACGCCACCGGGAGACAACGCAAATAGTGACGCCACCACGGATTCACCCGTCCTCCGCGCGCAAGGAGTTACCCGGATAGTCGCACACGCCCAAGACATCGCCAACGGGTGTGGCGCGGGAGATCAATTACTACTCTCAGTTATGTCCAGTTCAACTTTACCTACTCTTTTGGACGCGCCAGTCGCCGAAATTCGACAAACAGGCGCGGCTCAATTCCACGAACTTTCGGGCTTCTCAGGGCCACAGGAGGTCGAGATGGGCAATCATCCTCAGTGGCTGGAACACGTTCCATTTGTTCATTCAGGGCGAAGCGCTGCCCTGAGTGAAACGCAACACAGTCGTCGTAATAATGATGCGCGGAGCCGCCTTCCGTCCTCTAGCCCGCGCAAGCCTCAAATACGCGATCTGGATAGGATTTGGACAAGGCCGGTTACGTCCCGTGATACAAGAAGACGAACTCCGTCTGCTGCGGGTGGCATCTGACTGCGTTTCTGGCCGCGGTGCATGTGGACCATCTTTTTATCAGTAAGCACGGGCCGCGCATGGCGTTGTCGACATCAATGGGACGACACCCCTCTATGGTACAGCGTTTTTTTTTCGTTTTCTCACCAACTGTACATCCCTGTTTTTCTGTATCTTTGATCAACAATAGACCCTGCAATAATAACTGCATGTCTATTATGAAACACACCTAGTGAAACCGGACAGCAAGTCGGTTATGTCTAGCTAGGTCACACCGCCTAGCGTGAATGAGAATTAAAATACAGGATGTCTATCGTAAACGGGGTTCCGTTGTGCGCTTTACATATGCTGTATCGACATGATGCCTTGAATAACCATTTCCTTACAGAAGGATGAAGTGCTAGTACAAGAATGGCCTAATTAGCCTGTGGAAATCACTGCCATCATATCGGCAGTTTCACACACCCACACATCCTTTCTTCCACGGAACAAATCCGCTAGTTGACTGATGTGCTTGACACAATGTCAACCCTTGTGCGAACTGGTCGTTTTCTGTCGCTATGACCAGATCCTCACACATTGATTCCGACGGGCTCTCTCCGTCGTAGCAAACATCGAGAGCGCCGTCGGCGGGCGGTCCCTTGAGCTGGTACCTAACAGTATCCGAGACTGGCTGACAGAGCAACGGGAGAGGCGATAGTGTTCGTAATGGATGTGAACCGCGCGTGTTAGACACGGACATGCCGATTTCGTTCGCACTGGATGCGAGATCGGCCAGGGGTATAGGCGGTATAGGGCGGATCGGCTGTGGTTGCAGGATGGGTAGGGGATGATTAGATGTGGGTCGTGATGGGCGTGATGACGGAACGGAAGATGCGAATGCGCCTGCAAGTGATGATGAGGATACGTGATCGTACAGTGATGGTGCGGTTGGTGGGAACGAAGATGTCAGAGATGAGTAACTGCGATGGGTATACATGTGTTGCGAAGGGTATGAGGCTTCCGGAACGGGGGGAGAACGTGTTTGAAGGGTGGGCGAGTCCGCTCTCTCCATCCATCGCTGGTGAGACCGGCGCGAAGCGTCCGGGTAACCTGGAACGGAGGCAGACAGCCTTCGGTCGGCCGGAGCAGACACGCTCAGGCCGGTGTCATAGGAGGGTGACAGTGCGTCACCCAATGCACCATCCAACGCGGAGGTGGGCTTGATGGCATGTGCGCCGTACAACGGTGAGGGCTTTCCGTCTATCCCTTCCATTTCGTCCGCAAAGTCAGAGTCGATGTAATCTTCGTCATCATAATCAAATTCGTCCAGGTCCATGGCTTGGAATTCTGCCTCACCCACATCGTGTTGTACAAATGGAGACGATGGCGTCAGGATGGAATACGAAGAGATGGAGGATGGCGTGTCGATGTCCGACGCGCGAATGGGTTGTGGATGAATGGCCACCTTTGGATGGATGGCGGTTTCGGGAAGTGGTCGAGGAGGGATGGAATAAAATGTCGGCCAAGAACTAGGGACAGCAGCAAGCCGGTCATCTTCAGAATAGTAGCCCGAGTAGATATAGGTAGGGGAGGGGCTCCCAGATGGATGAAGGTGAGGGTACATGGTGTTTCTTGGTGAATGATGCGACTCAGATGGGGAACATATGTGGGGCTGCAATGCCACCCGTCGGGCGGTTGATTTATTATTCACGGGATAAGGGTAGTCGACAGTGGAGATCATAGCGTCCGAACCGGATGGTGGCCCGAAGGAGGCCAACTAACCGATGGGTAAGAAGGACAGGTAAGAAGATGGGGTAACAGGGACGACAGAGGTTGGATGATGCGTACGTTTATACCCGTGTGTCTCTGACGTTGGCAATTGATCGGATGGCCTCGAGAGTGCGTGACCTCAACTTAGGGCTGCGCTCGGGCTTCCATTTATCAAACGGCCGCGATGGGTCCGAGGTGGGAGGGTCAGGGAGGGGGATGGTGCGAGATGGGCCTTATGAAACACGTTTTAACTACAGCGAGTCTACCACACGGGATGAAGAATGGATGAACCTCGAACCTGAAAGGGATCGCCGTGCTGAGTCGAATAGGCCATATCTGGTAAATCAGCGGAAGGGGGCGATGCCGGAAGGGGTGGGGAATGGGCCACTGCTTACTGGTGGAGGAAGGGCGCACCCGGAACGCGTGTTGACAGCGCCATGAAACCTTGACTGACGCGGTGTTGTATGGCGACGAGCGAGTACGGTGTCATTATGGGACTGCTTCCATGACACCTTTGGCGTCCGTGGGGTACTGGTACGCATACGGATACTGGCAGTCTGATGCCACTAGCTCGTTGGCAGGCATCAGAACGTTCCTATGGACAAGCTCAGCG
>JBBPKT010000031.1:0-72787 GCA_038089395.1 Pulveroboletus frians
GTCTACAGGAAAGTATTGACAGTAGTTGGCAGCCTACTGGACGAGAATCACATGGTGTGAGCACAATGGGATTTATTGTCAGAGCACTATGGGCAGAGGGACTTAATGTCTCAGTATGAGCTATGCACACAGATCTACTCTGAGAAACTGAAAGATGCAGAAGACACTTCCAGATACATGGGAGTTTTTGAGGAAGCTTGACATTGTTTCTTGGAAATGGGGGTGACCTACATGACTGATGAATCTGTATTTGACCTACTTCAAGGGTTACCTGATGGTGTTGAGTGGGAGATTTTTCAGGAACTCACATATAGCAAGTTATTGGCCTCCACATTTTCAACTCCTGCTGCTTCCACTACATCATCTCCAACTCCTTCTTTCAGCTTTGATAATGCAATCTGGGCTCTCATCGAGAAGGCCAATGCCATTGTTGGGTGCCATAGACTAGCAGGTCCTGGTTCCAAGTTCACTAGCATAGCTATCTCGACTAAGATGGGCAGGAAGACCAACCCATTCACCAGCATTTGCATTCACAAGAATAATCCTCAGGGAATATGATGCACCAATGATGCTTGCATGGGAAGGAGCAGGGCTGACATGCATGATCAGGCCCACTGTTACTGGCCAGGAGGTGAGATGGAAGACAAGGCTTCTACCTGGATCTGGAGCAGGTCTGGGAAGGGTGAGACTGCCTCTCCCACCATCACTGTTACCACCCCGGCTCCTTCTTCAGGTGACACCACTCATCATTATGAATTGTTCTGTGCTCTTATCCATCATGAGGAATCAGATGAGGTTGCCACCATAGCTACGCCTGACCCCTTCACCACCATTCTTGACTCTGGGATGACTTCTCACCTCATTCAGGATCACGGCTACTTCCTGGATTTTACCTCTGAGGATCATCTGCCAGTTCGGACAGTGAATTCAGGGACACTGGCGACCACCAGTCAGGGAACGTGTGTCGTGGAACTTACTCTCCATGATGACACATATCGAGTTGTCCTTCGTGACTGTCTCCATGCCCTCTCTGCCATCCTAAACCTTCTCTCAGTAGAACAGATGTTATCCTTTGGTTGGGGGTGTGACTTCCACAGGACCACCTCTATTTTAGGTCCTACTTGCCACCTATCTCACAAGGGAGACACATTAGGGGAGCTTTCCTTGACGAACAACTTGTGTTATGTCCCACTCCATTTCCTCAGTCGCCATGAGACCATCTTCCCCCCCTTTACATGTTGATTTGTGCCAGTGCTATCCCGTCAATCATTCCTCCTACCAGACTGAACTGGGATTTGTGGCATGCACGTCTGGGTCATCTGGGGGGCAAGTCTGTCCTCTGCTTGCCAGTCTTTGTAGTCAGAATGACTGTGAACTCCCCTGAACCACCTGGTTGATGTGAAGCTTGTGTCATGTCCAAATACCCATGTGCCCCATATCCCTCATCTGTCAGAACCATGATTTTCCTTATGTTCCCTTATGATATTTATGCCTTTCAACTCCTATTATAAATCTCTATCCCTAATCTTTCACCTGATTACCTTATATTTCCCCTTTTCCCATTAATTCAGGTCTAGGCTACCTTCAATTGTGTCATTCCATTGACATCAGGTTATGTCATCACCATGATATCATTCCATCCTTCGCTTATTTATCATTTCATATTTACTTTCATTTGATCCATTATTTAATATCCATTAGTCATTATTCGGGCACAGGGCTCAGATTTAGATACAGGCCTTAGGGTTAGATATCCTATATAAGTAGCACTTGTCCTGTACAGTAGTCCTCATACTTAGTATTCTCATCGCTATGGGTCATTCTTTGTGTGTGTGTCTTTGCCACACCTTAGCTTGATCTGTGGTTTCAGCCTCTCGACTTCTCATTTTGAGTTAGTTGAGTTGTTCCTGATATCATCCTAGCACCACGCTTCTCACATGCTGGACCTGGTCCACTCAGATGTATGCAGACCTTTCCCTAACTGCATCCCACATGGTAAACTTTATTTCATCATCTTCCTTGACAATCACACCCACCTAGTCAATGTCCAGCTGTTGTCTAGCAAGGACCAGGCTTTGGAGGCCTGGCATATCGTTCAGGCACTTTGGGAGAACCATACAGAACGCTGAATGAAAGTCTTCCAGTCTGACAATGGTGGGGAGTTCACCAGTCACATGTTCACTGCATCCCTCCAGGAGACTGGCATCTCTCATGAGTTTTCTTCCCTGTATGCTCATCAGCAGAATGGCAAAGCTGAATGGGCGATTCACACCCTTCAAGGTCGTGCCTTAGTGATGCTGCAGGCAGCTCGACTTCCCTCATATCTGTGGAGTGAAGCCATACTCATAGCTGCCTACCTTTGGAATCAGATAAAGTCCATTTCTCTCCCTCCTGGTCTTACTCCCTATGAGATAGTGCATGGGCGCAAACTGGATCTCTCACACCTACAGATCTTTGGCTCCAGGTGTTGGGCTTGCATCCTTCCGAGCTGCAGACAAAGTTTGGTCTATGCACTCATCGTGCCCTTTTCATGGGTTACCCCAATGGGACAAAATGTTATCATGTGTATGACCTTACCACAGGCTCCTTCTTCACTGTCTGTGATGTCACTTTCCATGAGACAACCTCTGCCCAATCCAACTCCGACAGTGAGGATTATACTACCAGTGAGCCATCCACTCTCACCAGTTCTCCCATCAATCCTACCAGACTGCCTGCCATTGACCCTGGTGGTTCATTGGGCCCTGTCAATGTTCCCGGTCTATGTCACTCCTCCCACCCCTGAGTGATGACTGAGAAGGGTGCTGCCTGGGCTGCAAGCTTGGCAGCCACGAAGGCCCACCTTCAGGGACTTGCTGATTGTTGTACTGAGGCCATCTCCCCTCCTGCTAAGGATGCAGTTGCCCTGGTGGATGATGGACCCACCATATCTGACATTGTTGCCAGTGTCGTCATTGAAGAGCAGGTCCATTTAGCCATTTGGAGTGACCACCACCACAACTCATCTCAATCAGACTACGATCTTAAGATCCCGCCTGCCACCTATGATGAAGCCATCTGACATCCTGACAAGGACAAGTGGCTTGCTACTATGGAAAAGGAGTTACAGATGATGAGAGACATGGAGATCTATGAGATGGCTAACTTACCAGAAGGACAGAAGGCCATTGGCTGTAGGTGGGTTCTGGAGTTCCGGGAGGACAATAAAGGTGGCTTGGTCTTTAAGGCATACCTGGTGGCCCAGGGCTTTTCACAGGTTCCAGGAGTTGATTATGGGGCTACCTTAGCTCTGGTTGTCAAGCTGGCTTTGGTGTGCCTCCTCCTAGCCTTTGCCTGCCAACATGACTGGGAGGTTGACACCTTCGATGCAAAGTGAGCATTCCTCTGGGGGATACTGAAAGAGGAGATCTTCATGCGACAACCCAAAGGCTTCAAGAACAGTGATTGGCATGTCCATGTTTGACAAATGCTTCGTACCATTTACAGTTTGAAGCAATCAGCTCTTGAGTGGTATTGGCAGGTCTGTGGGGTCATGGCTGACCTTGGTTTCACTCACTCTGAGATGGACCATGCTCTGTTCCACTATGATGAACTCTCCCCTGCTATTGGTGCTGTTTGCACATGCTGCTTTATCAGATGGCATGTGGATGATGGCATGGTGGTGTCAAACAACCATCCTTTCCTTGTTCATGTGAAACAATGCATCACTGACAGTTTCAGCTTGACTGACCTCAGCCCTATTTCCAAGTATCTGGGCATGCAGGTCAAATGAGATCGTGTGACTCGCCTTTTTTGGGTCCACCAGGCTGAGTACATTCGCTTCCTTTTACAGGAATACAATCTGGCTGCCTGCAATGCCATCCATCTGCCTGCTGACATGAAGCATCCCCTCAGTGACCCTGATGCGTCTTATCCTCCAGTCCCCGACCTGCATCACTCCTACTTGAAGATTGTAGGAGAACTTATCTACCTTTCTGTGAACACCTGTCCCGACATTGCCTTCATTGTGGGATTGTTGGCACAACAGAATGTCACCCCACTCACTCATCACTATGCAGTGGCCAAGCAGGTGCTTTGCTACCTTGCTGGGACAGTGGATCTCAGGCTTCATTATAAGTTCTGTTCTGACCTCCCATCTCTTCATGCCTTTGCTGACATAAGCTGGGCGAGTGGCCCACAATGTCACTCCACGAGTGGCTATGCATGGTTCTACTGTGGGAGCCTCATCTCTCATGTCTCTAAGCACCAGGCTGTTGTGGCACTCTCCCTAATGAAGGCTGAGTACATTGCTGTCACCCATGTTTTACAGGAGGGGGTCTGGTTGCACTCTCTCCTCTCTGAACTTGGGATCATCTTTCCTGAGCCTATGCCCATCTATTTGGACAACTCAGGTGTCTGTCATATCCATCAATCCAGAACTCCGGACTTTTTTCCTACAACCTCCAGTGCATTCTCAATGAGTCCACATCCCTGACACTCCAGACCCCCTCTATTTAGTATTCCTTGTTCTTAGTATTACGTTCCATTCTTTGCTTACAGTACATAGCCACTAGCTTCACCCCAGTTCATCCTCCATACCTGTGCTCTGCTTAGGAGCACAGCTCCAGTACACTTAGCATCCGCACTCTGGACTATTAGTAAGACCTATGTTCTACTCCCGTATATAAGTCTCCACACTTGTAGTAGATACTCCAGTTTAAATATCGACTTGGACAGTCTCCCAAGCTCACCCTGACCCCCTTGAATCTCCAAGACTCTCTTCTGAATCATCCTCAACCTTTGTTGCTTGCAATAGGGTCAATCCGACCTCTCCCATCCATTCCAAAATTGCAGGACACCCCCAGAGTTGCAACAAGGGTGCATCACATATGGTGAAGCCAAGTCCTGCTTAAACTCCAGAGTTCTGGAGTTACCTCCCGGAGGCCTCAGTTCTAACAGTGCCATTTCCCTCTCTGAGGCTGCCCATTTCCATCAATGTACCAAGCATATTGATACTCACTACCATTTTGTGCGTCTTCATGTAGATAATGGTTCCTTCTCTCTTTCATGGATTCCTTCTCACTGCAACACTGTGGATGTTCTCACTAAGTCTCTTCCACATCCTACCTTTTTGAAGCTTCACTCTGCCTTGGGACTCATGCCTCAGTGAGGGGGGGTATGTTGACTTTATCATTATTCATACTTATCACTTCACACTCGTCCGATGCACACACACACACATAGATTACATAAGTCATGCATGTACTCTAGGTCTTCTTCTCTTTCTTCTCTTTCCTCAGTGTTCCACACCATCTCGAGTGTGTGCTAAGGTAGGTTTATGTTCATAGTACTCATTTCATTGTCACTGATGTTGATTACCTAGATCTGCTGCTCTAGGTAATGATATACATAGCATTCCACACCATCTCAAGTGTGTGCTGAGATCTGCTGCTCTAGATCCATCAGTATCCATTATTGACCTGAGGGAATTGTAGCTGTGCCATACCAAGCTGTGGTGGAGCTCAAATACTAACCAAAGTCACTGAAGTCACCTGACTGAAAAGCCATGGTCTTTGTGTCATGATTTCTTTGCTGGATATAGCCTAAGTGTTTTGTGCCAAGCCTACCAAGAACAGTAGCTAAGTGGAACAGCAGGGAGGAGACACAACTGTTTACTCATATTTGGAAATGGATCTGTTTGTACTTATTTGAGATCTGCATATAATGTCAGTCAGCATATAACCTTGCCTGGCTAGCAAGGTAATCATGAAACAATATCAAGCAACAAACACAGCAATGATAACTAGGGGTCAGCATTGCCAACGAAACATCACCTTGCTTGGATAGCTCATGGATGTTGTATGGTACATGGAAACATAATTTACACAAGTGAAATTCAGTAAGTAAGCTGACTTACATGGGGGGAGGGGGTGGCAAGACATAAGAAGGTCATAGCCTAAAGGATTGAAAGGGGTGATCATTGTTTCACATGAGCATCAGCCATCCAAATGTGACCCCATCAGAGATGATGGTGAAGTGTGTAGAAAATGTGCAGACTGATCCTGCTCACACTTTCAAAATGTGACACCTGAAAAGTATTCATACAACATCCCCAATGCTATTTGATGGAGACAGAGAAATATTACCAGCAGGATCAGTCACATAACACAAAACATAGCTTTGTTTGTACATGTGGACATTTTTGCAGACAACCTGACATGAGACAGGACCCAAGCAAGGTGATGTCAATGCCACAGTTTTTTATTTGTACATGTGAACATTTTGACACATGAACTGTTATGGGACATGGACCTTGCCAAGCAAGGTGATTGAGCTTGCCCTTGATGAACCTACCATTAGCATATAAACATCAATCAGTAAGATGATGAAGACAAGTCAGAAAGAAGCAGGGAACTCCAAACTCCCTGAACCTCCACCATACTAAACAAAAGAAGAAGGGAGACATGGAGCAGGGTCACTACAAGTAAGAGCAATCCTTTTAACTGGACCTCCCTAAAAATCAACCTAGATAAACTCCAAATAACACAATAAGATCAATCCTTACACCTAGTCCCAGTTATAATACAGATTGCAACCACTTATAGTGCAGTAGATGATAGGACAGATGAAATGACAAAGACCTTCTGTATTACTCCAGGTATGCCATGACAAAGGGAAGATTGTGGCCTTACACCACCCAGTGTAGATCCTTGATAAACGAATTGACGAGACAGACCCCAAAGAGCAGAATTGTTGGTTATCGTCTGGCGAGTGCACGCGTGATATGCACTAAGCTTATAGTTCACAATATCCAGAGAACATGAGACATCGTAGCAAGCCCTGTATATGCAACAGAATGTCCTGTGGAAGGTTGATCTCGCAGAATGGGTTGCTTGGAAGCAACCTAGATGACCCCAGACTGATCAACCTACGATTAGGGTGCCTCGGATAGTTCTTGAGCACGAGCTAAATCGTCGTCGAAGGCTTGCTCAGGAAAATGAATGAGACACGCGCTGGGACCCCTGCAACCACATTCAAACTCCGGGGTGGAGCGAGCCGTCGTAGGCGAGCACGATGGGAACAGGTGAGAGGTGTGTGTGGACTCGACGGGGGAGGTGGCCGTAGATGTGTGGACGTCGTCGTCGTCGTCGTGCTCATTGGGCCGCACTGAGGGCGGGTTGGCGTGGTCTTTGGGGTCCTTGAAGGGAAGCGGTGTGGAGTTCCCGCGGGTTGGCTTAGAGTCGTATTGGGCCTTCGACGCCTTCGTTAGCGAGCGACTTTCGACTTGACTCTCTAGTCAACCGCCCGCACGAAACATAAAATTGTTTCCCTTCTTCTTCTCCCCGCCAGCTTGCAAGGACTTGTTTTTTCTTTTTTCTTTCCCCCGAGTCCCCCTCTTGCAGGCCTTGAAAGCTCGATTCTTCTCCAAGCGGTCTTTAGTCGCGTCGTGCTTACCATCTCTCGTCATTTCTGCTGTCTTTTGCTCCTTTTCTTCATATCTTCTTTCCTTGATTTTTCTCTACTTCCTATTGGCTCACAATGGCAACCACTTCCCGTTCAAACAAGCCCAGGAAGGGTACGACGGACCCCACTGCCCGGTATGTCCACATCCCATCGTCGCCACATACACTTCTTACGTCCTCCCTTTTCACCGACGTAGCCGCCCGGCATGG
Organism: Pulveroboletus frians; assembly: GCA_038089395.1. NCBI lineage: Eukaryota > Fungi > Basidiomycota > Agaricomycetes > Boletales > Boletaceae > Pulveroboletus > Pulveroboletus frians. The sequence continues at coordinate 7,653 of JBBPKT010000031.1, forward strand.
CCAGGGGCAAGGGCCTCTCCTACGTTTTCTCCAGCGAACACCCCTTCCCGCCTTCCTAATGGCCCTCCACCGCCTACTCAGGGGGGATTCCCCCCATTATCTGTTCATACCAACGGAACTCGTTCTCAGGATGCCCTACAAGATCGTGTCCTCCATACTCTCGCTGGTCTGACTGTGCGTCCTATATGTCTGATTACTTCTCCTGTCGCGAGCCTACATCTTCCGTCCCACGCTAGGGTACAACCGTCACTTTTTTGACAAAAGCTGGTCAGCGTTTCGAGGGTGCCATTTCATCCACTAGTCCCGAGGGCGACACGGCTGGCGTAACCCTGAAGGACGTCAAGGAGATTTCGAAGCCGGGTACTCCCCTGAAAGATATTCTCTTCATCCCCTTTGCCAACATCGAAAATTGGCAGTCCGGGCCAGCCGATGCTAAGGTACCCAACGGTGACAGTGAGTCTTGAGACACAAATTCACTTGGGTGCATTGCACCGTGATTGAACCACCTTACCTCTTTATTCTATGTCTCGAATTTCACACTGATTTGGCAATGTTCTGCCATAGCTTTCCGGACGGATGCTGATATCAGCAAGGGAAAGGTCTCACGAGAGCGTGAGTTGCAGGCGTGGCAACCTTCCGACTCACCGGCGTCATCTGGTGCACCTGCACCCCACCACGATGGGGTCGGAGATGAAATTACGTTCGGGCCTGGGACAGCCAATAACATTTCGTGGGACCAGTTCGCTGCCAACGAACAGATGTTTGGTGTCACGACGTCATTCGATGAGGAGGTTTACACGACCAAACTTGATAGGTCTGCGGCAGACTTCAAAGAGAGGGAGCGAAAGGCACAGCGCATCGCTAGTGAGATTATTGGGGTATGTCCTCGTGCATGAGGACGTTTAAGGGTGTGCTCACAAATTGACAGAGTACTACCAACAATCTGCATATAGCAGAGGAGAGAAACCTGAATCTCGATGACAGTGGCATAAACGAGGAAGACAAGTGAACCTTTTTAATTTCGTCTTACTTGCACACATTCTTACGGTGCAGTATAGATATGGGGCAGTTGTTCGTGGTTCAAATGCATATATCCCCCCTGGTGCACGCAAGCAACAGCAATTGCAACAACAGCAACAGCAACAGCCTAGTTCTGCCGGAGCTGTCAACAGTCCACCGCTGAAAACCGATGTCCCCAAAGTTTCCGTCAATGGCCCTGATGGAAGTGTACCTCCAAAAGAGGTGCCTCCAACTGCCAAATCGACCTCTCCAGCACCATCAACGCCATCAGTGAACAAAGTATGTAGCCGTGTACCTCGGAAGCCCAGGCTTACCGATTGTTACATTCCCTGTCGGTATTTTCCAGCCGCCAGCGGATCCTCTCCCAGCGTTCCGTGACTTCGTGACCAATGAGAGACAGCGTTTGACCCAGAAAAAACAGGCCCTAGTTAAAAGCGAGATGGACAAGCGGAAAGCTGAACTACTCAAGTTCTCCCAGACTTTCAAGGTCAGTAGTCACGCGAATGCTCTCTCTGATCATTTCATAGGATTCACGCAACGTCACACAGCTTAATAAACCCATTCCCGATGATTTGGTGCCAATCTTGGCTAAGGACGAGGAGAAGCAGCGGCAGATTCGTGAAAAGGCTACCCAGGATGCAGCTTCAGTTACGGCTCGAACTATTGGTGCTGTAGGAGCACTCAACCCCTCTCCAAGCGCTTCGCGTGTGCCGCAAATACCTGTCCCTGCGAAGGGTGCGCCTGAGGCAACGCGGAAACCTGTTGCTGCTGCCCCAACAAAGTTACCGGTCCCGACATCATCAGCGTCCACTTCCAAAGTATCTGCCAAACCATCGGAGCCTGGCAAGGCAAACGGCAAACCAACGATCAGCATGTACATTCAACCCATACCGCCTTTCAAGGGGAACAAGACGAAGTCGCCTAGTCCACAAACAAATGGAAGCTCGTCAACTACTACGGTGCCGACCTCGCCGACCTCGACAAATCGGCTAAACGCAAACGCGTCGTCTTTTCGACCGAATCCAAAAGCAAATGCCTTCACTCCTGTAATGATGAATTCCGCCTTATTTATTCGTCACCTAGTAACTCTGACGTTGATCTACCTTATCTGTTTATGTAGGGTCCTACTTCACCTATTCCAAGCACTGCCTCACCTTCTGCTTCGACATCACCCCATGTGAAGCCCGCTGAATCAGTGAGGGTGCCAACCTGATGACCGTGTTGTCGCTCAATGTGATTGCAGACGCCTGCTGCCCCTAATCCCTTCTTTGGTACGAAGATTGTCAAGAAGGCTACGGTCCATGTTAAGGACGACTTCAATCCTTTCAAACATAATAAGGTTGCTGAGGCTAGCAGTATCAGTATGACACCTTTCTTGTCTCTTTTCTACATTGTGCTTATTTGTCTTAGCCGCGATGTGGCCGTATAATGGCAAAAGATACGCAAACATGTTCCCTCCCCTCCCTCAGCAACCGCCTCAGCAACCGGCTCACATGGCACCTCCTGGTCCACCGCCCGTCACTCACCACCCATATGAAGAGGGCGAGCAGCGTGTTATTTACGTTCCTTACTATCACGGACAGGTAAGAGATTTGTGACCTCCGACGCTATCAAGGCAGCCAACCTCCGTCTGCAGCCCATGATGCCTGGCATGGCCCCCCCGCCACCTGGTACCTTTGTATCGGCACCTTTCATGCAGCCAATGCCTTATCCTCACACCATACCACCAAACGCACAACGTGAGTAGCTGCCAATCTACTGCTGAGCGATAACCAACATTGGCTAGCCATGTACGCTGCGTCGCCAATGCCACAAATGCCACGTGTGTTTCGTGTTATTATGTCGTAGACGAGCCTATCGTTGACTCTTTGATTACTCAAGCGCCACAATATATGCCACCGCCCCCTGGCACCTACCCGCCTCCGCCAAATGGCGCAGGTCCCCGTCCTTCTATGCCCCCGACTCCCACCCCGATGCACGCACATCCATATTACCACCAAAGCCCGCAACGTTTGTCTTAATTTCAACTCAACTGGCTCTGGTGACTGAAGTCGCTTCATAGTACAACACGCTGTTCCGTATCCCATGATGATGCCACCAGGAGGCCCCAATGGGCCGCCCCACGCGTACGAGGCAGGCCCAGCTCCGCCACCAATGGGTGGCGTGGGTCATACATAAACCTGACCCTGTTGCATCACCCTTTCACCTTTTTTCCTTCCTGCTGTTGTTGTTGTGAGGTCGAAAGCGACCATGCCAGTCTTTGTTGTACGTGACATGCCCGACCGAGGAGGGCACATCCGGGGCCTTTTAGTCCTGTGTAACTAAGATACTCCACTGGCATAAACCGCTTTGGATGCAGAATCCTGAGTTCCTGGACTCACAAAACAAACTGAACTTGTTCGCGTGCGACCCTGGCAGGACGGGAGTTCTGGTCAGTCACCCAATAACAATAACAATAATGGACCAGTGCACCGGTTCTGTGTACACGTCCTTATGCCCATGGTGGCCAAGGAGAAACTCTCTGGTTCAATCAATGATGGAGGGCACCAGAGTCTGAGATTATCAGATGCCTGTGACTCTGTAAGTACTTTCTACTTGCAATTTTAGGGGTGAGATGGGCTGCGCCCAACAGAAAGCAGATTGAGACAGTGGCGCATGCCACCACATCGTTGCTTGCGTCATTGACATTAAAGAATCGCCTACAATTTTGTTGTCTCTAAGGTAGTGTCTCCCTTGAGATGTTATCCAGGCTGAGTAAAATTAGATGAACCACTGAATCAAGGGCAACAAGGAATCCGGTGGCACACATTATCACTTCACATTTTACAACCATTTAAATCATGAGAATCGAATTCCCGGTATTTTATTAAAGGTCTTTCGACGTCACTGAACCGCATAGAATTGATGGAAGGCGTACGGAAGAAGACGGGTGGACTCGTCCTTGGAAACGGGACACTGCGGGCGGGAACTTTGCACTTTGCGCCTCGCCCACTCCAATAGTGCAGCACTTCAAATTAACGATGACGAGAACGTTACTCAGCAAATCGCAGAAGTTCTAGTCAGCCCTCAATTTTCTTCTTCCCATCTTATCTCGTCTATGGGGGCGTTCACCCTATGTCAATATTTTCGCGAACAGCGAATTACCTTCCCCAAACCTACAGCAGTCGACGATGTCAGCTTAAAAACATTTATGGTGACTGGGTCCAACGTCGGACTAGGTTTTGAGGCCTCTGTCCATCTCGCACATTTGCGGCCAAAGTTACTTGTTGCGACAAGCAGGGACTTGGTCAAGTGTGAACAGACACGAAAGTGTAAGCATTAGCACCCGCATCGAGTTTTGCAGGACTGACATGATGCAAACGATATATCAAGCTATCCTTGAGCGAGCGGCTACCAGCGGGGTGCCGGGTACAGACGTGTATGCTTGGCCACTTGATTTGGCGAGCTTCCAGAACGTGAGCGCCTTCGCTAGAAGGTTCGCGGCGGATGGAAACGGAGCATTGAATGCACTCGTCGCGAATGCCGGAATGCTTTCTAATGACTATGCACAGACACAAGATGGCTGGGAAGTGACGTATTTATGATCCCTCGTCCCACTCATTCAGATGATCTTACCAGTTTCACTACACCAGGTTGCAAGTTAACTATCTTTCCACCGCATTGCTCAGCATTCTGCTCTTGCCATACTTGGTCAGCTCTTCTACTGCAGATTCTCCGTCACGTTTGGTTTTAGTGTCGAGCTTTGCACACTATTATGCTAGCGAGTTGAGCGAAACCGAGTCATGGAACAATATCCTTGAAACCGTCAGTCAGCGGGAATTTGGCAATGGGTCCGTGTTTTTTTCATCATGCACGTCGCATCATGATCAAGCGTACTCATCACAATTAGTCATGTCCGTTATAAAGCTTCAAAATGTGAGTATTATACTATACAATATACAATCGATTTGCGAACGAAAACTGACTATTCAAACTTCTCAGTGCTCTTGATCGTGTTCATTCGAGAGCTTGCATCACGTCTTCCGGAAGATAGTTCCGTCATTGCGTGTACGGTCAACCCAGGTTATTGTGTGTCAAGGATTACTCGCAATCGGCCAGAGAGGTGGGCTATGGTTGCTCTCAGAAGGCTGTTCCTTGTGCGGTCGACAGAGGAGGGTAGCAGAACCCTCGTCCATGCCGCTGTAGCCAGCAACCGCTCAATGCACGGTCGGTATCTGTCGTGTTGTCGTGTTACCGAAGAATGGGATTTCCTATTCACTCCCAAAGGGAAAGCATTTTCCGCCAGAGTTTGGGTACGAGCTATTAATGTTAGAATTTTTCATATCTAATTGAACGGCAGGACGAAACCATTACGCTCTTGTCTGGTATTGACAGTCATGTCCCTGGAATTGTCGAGAGGTTTTTGCGGGTCGGTTCATGAATGTAGCGTGCTACCGTACATATGTACCAATAAGAAAGATCCCAGCCCTGGCACGTGACAGGACGCGACGCGTTAAAGAAAGACTAAACTTGTCAGAAACGCTAACTGCGACTGACAGCACCTAATGCCCGCGCTGCGTACACCCCAACTTGAACAGGAACGCGCGGAATTTCGTGCGAGAATTACAGAAGCTCTTGAGGAAGACGAGGATCCCCTTGCGGCCTATGACGATTTCATCAAATGGACATCGCGCACTTTCCCCGAGAATGATCCCGGTTCAGGACTTATCCAGCTACTAGAAGAGGCTACTAGAAAGTTCAAGGATGATGCACGGTATAGTGGTGATTTGAGATATTTGAAGCTTTGGTCCGCCTACGCAAAACTAGTCGAGAAGCCCGCCCTCGTATATGCTCACTTAGTGAAGAAGGAGATCGGGTGTGTCTACGGGTTGTTATGGGAGGAGTATGCATTGGCACTTGAAAATGAGGGAAGGTGTGCTTTGAGATTTGATCAATCATCGCAGAAAACTAACTGTGCTACTCAGACGGACAGACGCCGACAAGGTATTTCGAACTGGCATAGCTCGTAACGCACGGCCTATCGAACGACTCAAGAAGAGATACCGGGACTTTCAATCCCGACCTCCCTCAAAATATCAGTCAGCATCTTTTCGGTCGAGCGGAAATCCCGAAGTAGACGCTCTCCGGCGGAATCCATTCAAGAATCACGATTCAGTCTCCTCAACCTCTTCCTCGACTTCAAAAACAACATCTCCCATTCCCTCTCACTCTATCAATATCCCTAACCCCGCTCACGGTCGTTATGCACCCATGCTTGCTCCTCCGGCGCCCGGGAGACGACCGGAGAAACTTCGTTTCAACCTCTCCCTGTTGTTCACACCTGCTGGTGTCGAGTATTCAGCACAGGAGGCACGTGCACGCTCAATGGGACTTCTGGGCAAAAAGTGGGGCCCGCCACCCGCTTCGGAGCTGCGTGATTCTTTATCTGGTGCCGTGAAGGTGAACTTCAACGACGATGGCTCAAGAAGCACACAGAACATGGGTGCCAGTGCTGCGGGAGGCAAGCGAAAGAATCTCAATGTTCCCAACGTTAGTGAACCCACCGTCACAATAAACACGAAGGAAGCCTTGGCAGACGTCTTTGGTATGTACAACTCTCCGGACAAAACAGTCAAACGGGCCATGCCAGGGAGTAAGCACGCTCCCGTGCGAAAAATCGAGCCCATGGCTGGACGTCGAACTGTCCCCGCTTCCAAGTCGGAGGCTTCTTGCAGCTCGCCGCAGAGCGAAAATCCAAAGCTTCCGGGACCAGGCAAGTTATTAGGGTAGATGACTTCCCTAACAATAAACTCTGAGTGTTGTTTTTGATAGCTTTCAAGCCGTTTGTTGACCAAAATGTATCACGCAAGGAAAATCCCGCTCCCTCACTTAAGGTAGGCACCCTTGCATCTCCAGTCAGGTCATCCCGACTGTCCTTATACATATTTGCACTTTCTATGCGACGGTGTTTCGTATCATTTACAGTTTAAACCATTTGTCGACGAACCCAAACAAACTTCCGCTGCGCCTACCCTTACCTCTGATGCGAGCCGTCGGGCACTCTCCCTCAAGGATTCAGGTGTCGTTGCAGGCAAAGATGGATCCACGAATCCCTGCACTACGAATCCATTGCCTCCCAAGGGGCCGAAACCCCCTGTACTCAAACATATCTCGGAAGAGCCACAGGGTTTACTCGTCTTCTCAAAACCTTTTACACCTGTTTCCCAGAAGGACCCCCTCGTTCGGCCCCCACAGACGAAGATTAGCCCTGATCCAAATGATGAAAATCAAATACAGGAACAGCCACCATCCCAAACCTTCGTTCCGTTCGCCGACTCGAAGACACCCTTCAAAGTATTTTCCCGCCCACCGGGCCAAAGTCAGGGTGAAAACGTAGTTTTGGGTTCCGGCAGCGGAAGCGTGTTCACGCCGAAGCCTTCATCTACCGGCCTCAATGTTGGTACTGGCACGGGAGCTGGTGCATTCAAACCATTCACTGATAACGTGCAATCAGTCAGGACCCCAGCTTCGACAAAGAAGTTGAATGTGCTGCAGCCACGTGTGATGCCGATTCCACCGATAGTGGAAGAGGTCTCCACGGACGAGTCGAGCGAGGCTGATTTACGTGATGCCGCTGGAGATCCTGACGCAGAAGATGGACACATCATTAGCAGCAGCAGCCGCGGTGGCTTTTCCGAGAGCGACGATGGGTATGCTTACGATTGTGAGGCGGAAGCGGAGATGGAGGCCGCGGTTGTATCGTCGAGCGATAGCCAGTATGATGACGAGGAAGATTACCACGAACACGCGCAAGGAGAACAGATATACGAGGATGAGATCGTATCCCGAGAGGAAGGCTTTGCAGACGAGGATGAAGAGAGCTATCACCCACCGCTGGGTGGGAGATTCGGCCAAATCAACGTCATGACTCCGATCACTGAGCGGACGTGCGAATTTAGTACGAGGGGGTTCCCGACGCCAACTAGTACCACGCAAGCTGGGGATGATCTATGCGAGGGAGAGTGGAGGGAACGTGGAGGACAGGAAAATGGTCGCTACGCTCTCGAAGTGGCGGAGAAGCTGGCTAGGGAGGTGCGCGAACAGGGGGAAGACCACGACCATGATGGCATATCGAATAGTGTTCAAGCAAGCGGCCTTGAGCCCATCGAGGAACGAACGGGGACACTCAGCCTCGCGGATTCTATGGCCGTCGTGTCTGTCTTCAGGCCACCTAATCCTTGTGTTCCTTCCGATCCACAGGTTGTTCAAACACTCCTGTCTCTTCTTCCTGGGGACGGAGACTTCCACGATTTTAGGGCTCAGGATGGTGGGATGTTGGATGGGCTGCAACGATTTACGGCACGGATAGCAAGAAAGGGCGGGAAAGGCGGACCGACGGACAATGACGAGATATTGGTCAACCTTGGGGAAAGATCACTTAGGGTATCAGGGAAACTTGGCGAAGGGGGTTTCGGCGCCGTGTTCGCCGCACGAGAGGTCACCAAACCTGGTACTGAAGACGAGGACCTTGACATTGATGAGAACGAGGACGACGACGGCTCCATGGTAGCGTTGAAGGTCGTGAGGCCCCGCAATCTTTGGGAATTCCATATCCTTCGACGGATTCACCGAACACTCCCTGCTCTTCTAACACGCTCGATAGTCATGCCTCATGCCCTCTTCGTCTTTCGCGACGAGTCACATCTGCTGCTGGAGCTCTGCCCGCACGGATCGCTTTTGGATGTGGTGAATCGTGCCGGGTCGGCGGGCATTTCGCAACAAGGGGCTTGCTTGGATGAACTCTTGGTCTTCTTCTTCACTATCGAGCTTTTGCGTTTTCTGGAGGGTATGCATGCTGCTGGCTTCATCCATGGGGACTTTAAAATTGACAACTGTCTGCTTCGCCTCGAGGAGCTGCCAGGAGCGTCGTCATTATCAAGTGTTTACCAGCCCCGCGGGGAAGGCGGCTGGGAATACCGAGGCATTAAAGTCATCGACTTTGGACGAACCATTGATACGTCACTCTTCCCAGCAGGCCACAGTCAACAATTCATTGCTGACTGGCCTACGGACGACCGGGATTGTTTTGAAATCCGCGAGGGACATCCCTGGACATACCAGACGGACTACTTTGGTCTTGCAGGCATCGTATACTGCATGCTATTCGGGAAGTATATCGAGGTGTCGTCGGTGATGCATGCGCCTGGCTCTACGGATTTGGAGCCGATTTACAAGATTGCTACACCGTTCAAACGGTACTGGCAGACCGATATACTGACAAAGTTGTTTGACATGCTGCTCAATCCTGGCAGAGTTCGAGAAGACAGGAGCCTGCCCATCTGCGAGGAGCTAGGAAGCGTCCGGGTTGAGATGGAGGGGTGGTTGGAGAGGAACTGCAATCGGAGTAGTAACACGCTCAAGGGGCTGCTCAAAAAGGTCGAGTTGTCCGCGTACACGCAGTAGGGACGACATGTACCAGAGGGCGGCGGGGCAAACACGCGCAAACCCAAGTGACGTACCGAGATAAGAGCGCGCACAGCAAGCGAGTATCCATCTCATATCCCCCGTCAAGACAGTCCATGCATAACCATCGACGCTATCCCCACATCGCCATTCCGTACGATGGCCATCGGCCACCGCCAAACGGTGAGGCCAGTTGGTCATATCCCCTCGAGCCGAGTTCCGTGTCAAGCGGCCTGCTCGATCCATGGGACCACACAACACCAACGGTAAGGCAGCCGACGAACCGCCTCGGCATCCCGCCCCACACGCGCGCCCGTACTCGTAGTGCCATAGAATCCGCGCCACCCAATCTCAACCTCCAAGCCTCCGAGGCACAAATACACAGAGCCACGTCTCAGAGGCAGACAGCTTATGAGTATTATCACAGATCAAGCCAGTCCGATAGTGGACATTCCTTTGGAGAAGATTATGGTAGCAGGGGTGATCTAGCATCGCCCTTTTCTCCCTCGGAAAATCTTCCCACAGATGAGGTGGGGATCTCCCTTGCAAGAGTGATAAAGAACTCCATATTTTTGATTGTAGATGGACTTCAAGCTTGGTGTGTTGACTCGAGAGTTGTCTAATATGACGTGTGTAGCTTGGCTTGCTCTCGCTGGAAGTGGCTGAGACCCTTATAGCCTTCAGTCGGAAGAAGGTCTTCGACGGTTCCAGAATGGCGAACTCGCAGAGAAAGATGAAGAATGGTACCATCTTGTCCCCACAGAAGCGCGTGAGGCTCTCGGAAAGCGCGAAGTCGAACGCCAGTCCGTACTCTTTGAAGTATTCAAGTCGGAACGAGATTACGTCGCCGATCTCAAGCTCATCAAGGAGGTAGCTTAACAACACTCTTTCTTTACATCGGACTCAATTACGACAAAGGTCTTTGTTACACCTCTGACTTCCGTTTCGCCACCAATAATAGGCGATGCAAATAGACAACAGAACTTCATGTCTACCGTCTTTTGGAATCTGGACCAAATCTGTATGCGTCACGACCGCATGTTGGCTGCCTTGTTCGAAAGACAGCAGGAACAGCACCCTCTCGTTCAAAGTGTCGCTGATATCATTCTCGAATGTGGGCCTACTCCCTTCGGCAGGTCCTGGTATCTGGCTCAATCTTTTCAGCTGCGTTTCAATTCCAGGTGGACTATGAATCCTACATTAAGCATTACCCCCTCGCAGAACAACGGCATCGCACCGAACTTAAATATAACAAGCAATATCAGGAATTCATGCAACGTTGTTCACAAGATCCACGAGTCAGAAAGCGAGATCTGGTCACATTCCTCTCGCGACCCGTTACACGTCTTCCTCGCCTCAATCTTATCCTTGAACATCTACATAAGCTCACCGATACCAATCACCCCGATTCCGAAGACCTCCCTGTAATTTTATCCATCTTGAACGATTTCTTGAAGAGCACCCAACCTGGGATTGAGGTTGCGGAGAACAAGGTAAAGTTCTGGGATCTACGTGAAAGCCTGGTATTCAACAAAGGGGAAATCATCGTAATGTATATATTTTTCGTCCTCTGCCTGTGCTAATATCCTGTTCTAGGATCTAGACTGGTATAGCGACACCCGCTCCCTTATCTATGCCGGGCCATTGACTCGCAGATCCAAATCTGAAATGGATTGGAACCCTTGGTCCGATCTCTATGTAGCACTACTAGACAACTTTTGTAGGTCTTTCCTTATTATAAATTGTTCTCTCTTGCTAATAATACGTAGTTTTAATAACGAAGGAAGAGAAACGGGGTGGTGTAATGAAGCGTCTGGTTGTGTGTCGGGTGCGCAAATCCAAATCTTATGGTTTCGTGAAGCCCATGTCTAGATAACATGTACAGCCTATTCCGCTTGAATACCTGAGGTTCGGGAGCTTTGATGGTCCTCCAGAGACCAGAAAGGAGCGTGTCGAAGAAGGTGGTATTTTAGACAGCTTGCGAGGAGCTTATCGCCCCATCTACCCATTCACAATTTATCATGCCTTTGAGAAAATATCTCGGCGATATACGCTATATGCTTCATCCGAAGCCAATAGAACACACTGGCATGATGCTCTGGTGGATGCAAAAGGTGTTGATGATGTCAGACGTGAGGGGAATCAGGTACCGCATTCGTTTCTAACGTGCATTCTTCGCTCAGATTACATTTGATAGTGGTTCGTGCCTCAAGTGTTAGAGGATGGCGCCTTTCGGATCCCGAAAAATAGAATGACACGACGTGCGCCATCGAGGGGGCCACCATCTGGTCGAGTGCTCCAAGTTACATCTTTTGGTTTGTACGAGTCGACTAAGGTGGTAATGATTTACTGATTGTTCTCAGTTGCTAGCGGCGGGAAAACATTCATGGTAATAGGATGTTCGACAGGCATCTTCGTGGGTCGCAGAGGAGAAAGTAAGTAGCTTCGTTTGCTGTTCCAAGGTCACGATCCGCTCACAGTAGTCGTTAGACTACCGGAAATTACTATCTTACGAGAATGTCAAGAGCATCATCGTGCTTCAGGACTTCAACAAGATAATCATTCACTATGACACCTATCTCATATCCTATTCCCTTGAAGTACTCGCGGGAGTTTCCCAATACCAATTTCCACCAAGTAGTCTCGATGCGTCTCTTGAAACGATTGCGGGACAACCTGGCAGCGTTCTTTGCTGCCAGGCAGGCCCGATGGGGGACCGGACAATTGGTAATCCCTCTCTACTCGCTCAACATATCTGTCTTGAGGGTTTCTTTCTTTCTTTTCCAGTTGTCTATGCCATCAAGAACCGCCTAGAAGTTACTGTACATGCGATAGAAGCTTGTCACCCTTCTGAAATCCGGTCGGCGCCACAACGGCCTGTGCAGACAGGCTTTTTTTCTTTCCGACCCTATGGTGAAGTATGAGGTATTTTCTTTGTTGGCATATGAAATGTTGACCACTATTGGCTTTCAATCTCAATCAAGCCCTTGTACGTTCCCAAGGACGTTTTTTCTGTTATGCCTATGGCTAAGAATATCATGATTTGTACGGAACGAGGCATCGTTATCGCAAACCCAAGCAGGTACGGAGTACAGAGCTTCCCCCATCATTGCTGTCAACCATGCCCCTCCAGCCCCTCCACATCTACTGTTGTCCCGGACTTTGGTGGCGCCGCCCACAATTCTGCCACAGCAGACCTCAAAACCCGATGCGAAACTGCCAAAGCCCTTGGCCTCGTCAGACATGATACCACAGAACTCATGGTAGTCTATGATAGTGAGTGACATCCCTGTTGTGATTCTCTCAGTCCCGATTCAAGCTCGCTTAACAGCAATCGGTTGCTATATCACCAAATACGGTCGGCCTACGCGTAACTCGATGTTTATCCGCTGGGAGATCAAGGCCAATTCATTTATATATCGTCCCCCTAATATTCTCCTGTTCTCATCAACGTTCATTGAGATCAGAGATACGCAGACAGGTCTACTCAAGCAAGTGATTGAGGCCGTTGATATACGCCTCCTTATCCATTCACCACTCTTGCACAAGACTTTGTTTGTCGGGATGCAGGGCCACAAAGATGACGAAGACGGACTTAGTGATCAAATAGTCGAGCTTGTAGAAACCGCAGAAATTACGCCGAAAACCCCAGTTGCAGGATCGTTTAGGGCCGCGGAAGGAGTTTGGGATGAATGGGATAATATGTAATACCAGGATGTGCTGCCTTACATGAGAAGGACAGCAATGTAGGGATACGGTACTAAATAACTTACGCCTCATAAAGTGCCTATGTACTGACGGCTTTCCGTGGGCTTATAATCATAGATTACAATCCGTCTTTTTAGGGAATGTATGTACAACATGGATACAACGGAGGCTAGTTTCGACCGTTAGTAAATGTAATATATGTTTGAATCAGCTTCCACACCACCGACCTTTGTTGTAGTCACCTTTAGCTCGATAACATCGTCGTGTCAGCAGCAGGATCCGATACAACAGGCCATATTCCGCATCTGCACAGGAAATGGCATCAAGATCACGTTAGCGTTCCGTGTTTCCAGGTGCATGGCAATTATGAATGGTGGTAATGTGCATGGTAAAAGGATGACGGTAGACTGTACAACGATCACGAACTTGAGGATAGCCATACAGGATATACCCAAAAGGGGGGCTGCATGGAGAATCTGAGAGTGTCGGACTATTCTACGGAGGAGATCAGGCTCGGGTGACAAACGTAGGGAAAATAGGCTGGAAGAAAGAGCTTACTTCAAGGAAACTGGTGTTCATAACGACATGAAAGTTGATGGTATAAACAAGAAGTGCCAGTGTTGCCGCCCCCAGCCTTGAGGCTTTGGACGCCAAAATCACGTGGGCACTGGCCGCAGAGTTGTTAGCACCACACCGATGCACCTGAGATGCAACCAACGAGAGGAAGGTTGTGAGCTGTTCCGTCGCGACTTTCAGTTCTGGGTGGCACCAACAAACGCGGCGTGCATACACATCAGGTTTAATAATACTTGCCGCAAGTCTCCCAGCTCTCTTGCGAGCTCGACAGAGAGGGGGGGTCATCGCTCGAGTTGATTTTAAGTGAACGGACCAGATTGCGGAGTGGCATCAGAAAAGTAGACTGTTCATGAATGGGTCTTTTTCAACCACACGCAAATATAGGGGGCAAATATAATATCAATTCGACCATGGAAGCGGGGCTGAGATTGTGGGTATAGTAAGCTGGCTGCAAAGAGACGCATACCCTGCCTCCGAGGGCATGTGCTGAAAAGTAGGTTCACCGAATTTGAGAGGGAAGCCCCGGTCCAGACCTTCAAGCCAACCGCGTCAAAATGATAGTCTCGGAGACGCTCAACATGGCCGGTATCTGGTCGGACAGGGATTCATGATTAGCCAAGCACCAGAATAGTGCGGGGCGCCGCGTTACTGTCCTTCCACGAAGAAGTAGCCGGAGGTCTGGACAATGCAAGTGATGGGACGGTCACCTGCTGTGCGGTATCACTAGTGTCTTGAACCAGGTTCGTTCTAGTTGACAGCAATGGCCTCGAACGTCGGTTGAGTGTTATATAGCCATAGGTCTGGCACAGGAGCCACTTACAGCAGTCGGCTGCGTCAGAGGTCACTGCCATGGACCGTTGGAGCTAGAGCGTGAGTGGAATTAGGAAAATGGGACATGCAACTTCAGTCCCCATGTCAGCCTTCTCAGCATAATTGAAGGCCAATGGTTCATATGGATTATGACTGGAGGCTGGCAGTATGACTAGTGACAGTGGTTGGGCTGTCAAATTGGCATCCTAATCGAGTCTCTTTGTCCATATTAGGGTAGTTCAAAGCAGAAAACAGCCCCCGTAGGTGCTGGTGGCTCAGGTGGATATGCTACCCCAGGTCCAGGGGTTACCAAGAACTGTGCTAACAAGTGAGTGAAAGTTTGATTAGTGTTTATGCTTATTATTACTCTCGAGTGAGCATATGCTGGGTGAGATTGGCTACACTATGTCTAAAGTAACTAATGGTGCAATGTAGGGTATACTTATTTAGAGCAAACCAAACTGAGCTCGCTTCGACGGCGACATGGCCACGTGACCGAATTTGTTTGGCAATGGCTTGCTCTTGCGTCACGTTACTTCTGCTCTTTTGACCTCACCTTGCACGACCGTCACTTATGTCCCCAGCGGTCCTTCTGGTGAGTTCAATATTACCACTTAATTTTTCTATTCTTTTCTGAAGCTTTATTTGCCATTTGTGGACGTGTTAGTTTTTTGGGGGGGCTTAATCATTATCCTCGCCAATCATCTCTATACACCGTCCTACCCTATCAAGTGTCTCAATCGCTCTTCGACGCAATCTCTCGGCTCACGTTTCATCAGATGAATCAAGCCTCTCTTCTTCCAAATGAGGATGAGGATTCTCTCTTTGGCTCGCCCCCTCCATCTCCAGCCAGAGGTAGGTCACCATCGCAAGAGACCTTTATCGCAGGAGGAGATACAGGCCCCATAGCCGCCGCCCCGGGCACGGGGGCTGGCGGGAAAAATGTGGGGACCATTGCACTTCCTGGTTCCCATATGTCATGTGCTGAACTACCAGCCGATCTCCCAGCTTCAGGCTTGCCGCTTCCCCGTCCCATCTCAAGTCATGACTCATCGAGTGTTACACCGGTAATCGCTAGGACGTCTGCCTCTATTCACACACTACCAGCTCCTCTTGCCTCTACCTCCACCAAGAGGCGAAGAAAGCCGAAAACAAAGTCGGTCACGCCTGCCCCGTCTGCACCCCCCATCACCCTACCTGGACCAGATGATCCTACTCCACCTAATCTCCTGCGCTCGCAATCCTCCTTGCTTGGTCTTGCTGGTCTAGTGGGTTGCGTTAAACCTGCACAGCTATACACCTGTGGTCCCCAGCGCGCTCCCATCCAACCGCCCAGTTCACAATCGCCTGTTTGCGGTTCAACACCAGCCCATCCCATTGTCCTTGATGGTGACCAGGACGCTCCACACATAGGAAAACATCCTCATACTCAACTCCAAACGCCACAGAGTTTGGGTCAGCTCAATCCAAAGCTATTCCGCTCGAATATCATAAGCGCTCTCACGAGAGAAAAAAATATCTTCCCTGTGCTCGAGTCCCTGATCAAGCTCCTCGGTGGTGAACCTACCATTCCTTCTGCAAGTCCTCCGTCTCAATCATTCGCGCGTCCTTACGGTCATGGTATATTCAACGGGCGATCGACTTCTCCCGTAGTTCCCTCTTCTGCCCTGGGTGACCAAACCACTCTTGCCACCTCCCTCACCAAACGTCGAAAGCTCAAGCATGTGCCTGCTGGGGCATCTGACTGGGATGTCCCTTTCCCGTTCGAGGCTGGTGAAGGACCCGAGGCGTATCGTAACACTTGGGCACAAGATAGGGCGAAACAACTCGTTACCCAATTGCTAGAACTTGTACAAAGTGCCACCAAAAGAGCTGCTTTCAAAACTGCGAAGAGCGCAGGAAAAGTTTCTGAAGGACGAATTAGTACTCAGAATTCTCAATCGTCCAGGAGCACGTCTGTGGAGACCCAGGTTGGACAAATCGGTCCAACGCAAGCAAGTATCTCCGAATCTTCATTGTCCACCACCCCTGGCCTAGAGGGTGCGGCGACTGGAACTCCGGGAAATGCGACACCCGTGGACACGCAGGTTCATTTTGGAGCCTCATTGGAAACGTCCAGTACCTCGACTCCTAGCCCTAAGGATAGGACTTCAATAGAATTGGTGAGCGCGGCCGAGGCGGGTGGTGAAGCGATTTCCGGTGATTACTCAGCTTTCGAAGAATGGTTGTCCCAACTCGTGTCACCTGAAACCAATGCACCCACTCCAGAATTGGACCGGGTTGGTAGTTTATCAGTACCCCTCAACTCGTCAGTCTCAGGTTCTACACCGGACATACCCGCTGCGATGCAGCACGATATCTCGATAGCCCCACACACGGTACGAGATGAGGCAATCGACCCCGCATTGTTGGCCATGTCTCAACAAACCGGGCTAGCACCTCCATCGCAGTCGCCAGCTCCTTCAGCACCTGCGCTCATTCACTCGCCGCGCACTTCGCTAAGCTCCCTCACAGAGCCATCCACACCACTTCCTGATGCTTTCGCTGATCTGGTACCAACAAGTACGGTAGCCCATCAAGATCCTCCTAATGGTATGTACCCTCGTCCCATTATCATAGGGAGCCGCACTTACAGTCTTTCAGGTTCTCCCATTCCTCAACCTGCCGAAAAGGAACATCACTTACAGTCTGTGAATCGAGGTATGGCTCAGGTGTTGCCCACTCTGGCAGAACCTTCCGAACCTCGTATCACCGCGGCACAGAAAGGAAAGGGGCGGACTGATGTCAGCGTCGTTTCTCCAACGCCTTCTGCATTGGGTCGATCTACTTCCGGTGTGGTCTCCACCCTGAAAGGCGCACCTGATAAACAGGCGATCCTTGAGCGTGCACGAGAGCGTCGGAGACAGCTCGTTGCAGAGATCGAGCGGGCAAAAATCGAAATATGGGAAACGAGTATCGAGAACGCGGTGCTAGTCCATCTTATGAGGGATGAATCATCGTAACACTTGATTCATACAAGTGTAGGTGGGGGAGCTGGACGTCAGGCCACCTGTGAGACGTAGCTTGATAATGTGACAGAAAATGCCTCCTATTCAGTTACGTTACATATAGGTACATGTACCTTATACCCAATCCATACACTATACATCAACACACCATCGCTGGCCTGAACTTTTGCCTAGACAGCTTGCACGGCTTCCCCTTCGTTTGCTTTCTGACTCCCTTCACCCACTCCTCCCAGTGCTTCGTGTGCATATTCCACGCACCTGTTCCAATTGCCTCAAGTCCATCATGTTCGTTCAAGAAATCTTGAATCTCCGCTGCCATTTCCTTCGCCTTTCCCCTAGCATGCTCGGCCCTATGTGCGAAACCTTCCGCCATTTGTCGAACTACACCTTTAGAGGATTGCGCGCTGGCAGTGATCGCCACCGAGGTGTCATGGAGCCATTTCGTGCCTCTCTCCTTAATCTCCTTTGCTCGTTTGCGAGCACGATCATGACCCACGTGTATTGTCTCCTTGATCGCCTCAAACGACTCCACCCTCTTCTCCCAGTCTATCCCTGACTGCTCGACGAACGTCGTCGCCTGCGTGAGGATTATCTGAGTCTGTCTCGATATCGCTTGAGCGAGGGCATCGAGGGCGTCAAAGATGTCTTGCATGTCCTGATTCATGGCTGCGAGGACAACAGAGGCACATTCTTTGACAATTCCAGGAACAGAAGTGTACACCAGGGTACCAACGGCGTGCCCAGTAGTGTCCGGAGTGGGAGAACAAGAGGCAGTGGCAGTCGTCCCCGGTATCACAGAAAGCGCCTTAGGTCGGTTATCTGGGAGAAGAACGGAGCGAGGAGGTTGCAGCATAAGATCACGAGGGATCTTCGGAGGTTCCGACAGTGTTGAAGGTATGGCACGTCGTAGGTCGGTGGGATTGGCACGCAATAGCGTCAGCGACGTCGATTCCGCGCTAAAGACCGATATTGAGGATTCTCTAAACGGGGAAGGCATGACCAATATTGAACTGTCTAATATTGTAGAAGATGGAAGACGTTCGCGATAAGGCGCTGGTTGAAGCATTTGCCAAATAGGACAGAAAGTGTAATTAGGATTGACAGCCCCGAGGGTAGGGAAGGCGAATTGCTGAAGGGAAATAGCAACGGCGGCTCGAACAATAATTCCAAGGACTAGAGAAAGCACCGCGATGCTGCAGATTCTCATGAGTTGGCCACGAAGAGCTGAATAATGATAAACCCTACATTGTCAGAGCATGTGTACTGGCTATGATGCTCCTGGACACGTTGTTATCACTGGACCATAAGCGAGAAAAGACTCGATAAGCGCGTATCGGGTCTATCATGTCAATAGTATCCTTGTCGACTACCGGGGGATCCTCTGGCGCTGTGATCCGTAATATTTGACGATTAGGAATGCCAAGGGTGTCCAAAGTGCTCTGAAGAGATCCTGTCCCAACGTTGCTGAGATCAGAAAGCTCGCCAGAATAGGACGGTAAAACTAGGACTGGTAAATGTAGCACATGCTCGGGGAGATGTAATGGACGGCATGGCAAAAAGATAACCGCAAGCGGACGAATGCCTGAAACGTTTATTAAAGATGGCTGTGCGTAGTTGCGGTCAGTTCACTGGTGAAAGGGATTCAAGACCTACATCATCGGCGGTGTCATACGGCTGCAGGGTCCTGTCGAGGACAGTGATGAAACGGGGGAATGCATGATCGTGCTCAAAGGATCCAGAGATGGTCAGCCGTCGCG
Organism: Pulveroboletus frians; assembly: GCA_038089395.1. NCBI lineage: Eukaryota > Fungi > Basidiomycota > Agaricomycetes > Boletales > Boletaceae > Pulveroboletus > Pulveroboletus frians. The sequence goes on from JBBPKT010000031.1 coordinate 26,974, forward strand.
TAGGCCCTTGTAAATCGTTGAGGTCAGGGGTAATAGCGAGACCAGCACCATGTGCGACTTTCTGCAAGATCCTGTTGACTATAGACCATTTGAAGATCGTGGAGAAACCATAAAGAAAAACTTTGAGCTCGGGCCCAGGTAATGAAGGGACTGTTGCTGCTTGTGGCTGGGCTGAGGCCACCTGTGAAGCAGATAGCGTCTCTTCGCCATCAACTCGACATGGGACTGAAGGACCATCCGAACCGGTGGGAGAGGAAAGGACGTCAAGGTCGCGTTGAATCTCTTCGTAAGATGTGCTAAGGAGCTCTCTACATGAACTAGTGATGGGATCCGGAAAGGATAAGCGAAGGTCACGGGCATTATGGACGGTAGAAGCATGGAGGGAACTGGAGCGCGACGAGCTGAGGGTGCTGATCATACTCTGATCAAGGCCCTCCTTGACGCGTAGCTCCTCGGGAGAGATCTCCTGGTTGGAATCCAAGTCAAATATAGCAGGACGGTGGGAAACGGACAGCACGTGGGGATTGGGCACCAGGACGTCATTGGGCATGCCCTCGTCGGCGCTATCGTCAATTAGGCCTTCCCAGGCATCGACGTCTCCGTCGCGAGAGCTTCCATAGCTCAGGGAGGACAGTCTTGACCTAGAGCGAGAACGATCCTCATGATCCGTCTCCCTGGAAGAATAAATGGAATCATTGTCATCCGATTCCCTGTCTGTACTGGCGATGTCGAGCCAGTCGGAATCGGAGTGACTGCCAAGCTCTGAAAGAGCGGGGTTATCAGTAGGAATGGACATTGTTGGTGGGCTGGTGGACGATGTAACGAAAGGGGTTCAGAGGGCTCGCAGCTTTATGTCGCCACTGTCTTTGGCTCTGTTTGACCTCCACGCTGATTCACAGCCATCCGACCAAACGAGGCGACCACTACAATGATGCTCCAGCACCGACCCGCCTCACGATCTCCTCACTTGCGCACGCTGGTTGAGGACGTACTTGTTATGATGATTCGAGAGCTCTCGTTTGCTCTGACTCGCTGGACACGTAGACACGTCGTGTCATGCGTGCACTCGAGTCATCGGATTACTTGCGTACGTTCTCTGGCTGGGATATTCCTCTGGGTCCCTCCTAAATGCCTCCCCTGCTCCTCTTTCGACCAAGAGGCTGCTGTTAAATCTTTGAAGCTGGAGAAACCCTCGCTTCAAGATGCATCATACTCAACATATCTTCAGTCACGGAATTCATCCTTCACCGATGGCTTACTACCCTCCAATATAAACAGACTGTGGGGACACACATTACACCCTAGTTCACGGGAGACCTAGATGATTTTTACCCAATATTCAGGGAAACTGTTGTTGGTTGGATCCCATTTTTGCAGCAGATGGTAAGCTAGACATCTCCCTCCCAATAAATTGCATCCGAGTGAGATCATCACTTACATGGAGTCATCTCAAAATATTCGCAACATCATCCCACTTCGCAACAACCGACTGCTTATATATCTGTTTATGAGCTAGGCTATCTGTAAAATGCCTGATGAAGCAACTGGTGTGAGGTATCGAGCTGTGATTTGGGGAGTTTATCCAAGTGGTCTTCGAGCTGTTCTTCCACGACATCCGGCTCGCCTTCAGCGCATGGACGACAAAGAACTATCTCCTTTGAGTTCCATTGGACGCCTACCTACCTTGTCCTCTGGGGAGTCCTCGTCGGGTAATCGAGGGTCTGGCTCAACGGATTCAGATACATATGAAGTTCGTCTCGGAGAGAGAAATGGAGGTGTATCTCTGCCCCAATACCGTTGCTTTCTGTTATTATTAGTGGTACCGATGAGCCCCTGTCCCCGTTCGCTGACTTGGCACGTGAGCGGAAACTGACTCGGTACCATACTTTGAGCTCATCGTGACTTGCATCAGCGACTGTAACGATTTCGACAGCTCAACAAAGTCTTGTCTCCTTGCGTTTTGGAAAGTACCGAAACATCCGATCACTTCCAAAATATCGACAACTTTTGACGTTCTGTAGCCCCCAATCCGATTGTCGTGTTCGTAACCGATCTGGGACGTGTCTCGTCCGACAGAGGGTTTCTGTGATGGAGCAGGAAATCGACCGTTTTATGCAGGCAATACTCATTGCCGTCGACCCGTCACAGGTCGCACTCCATCAGCAAGCTCTCGAGTATCTCTCTAGTGTCCAGCAAAATGTCCATGAAACGTGGCGTCTAGCTTTGACAATATTCATGGAGATAGACTCTCAAGGACAAAATCACAAGTATCCTCCTCAAGCTAGATTTTCATCCTTGCGTATGTTGGATGAGTTTTTCGATAACCGGCAAGTATGCACTCCCAGGTGCGCAGTACACACGGTTTTAACGTACAACACAGGTTTGAACCACTGGATGAAGAGACATTCCGAACAATGCAGCAGTCCATTATATCTTATATACAATCCGAATATGTTTATGGTCCAGCAGAGTCTACGGCAACATGTACGTGATTCCTTGCCCTCCACTCCCTCTGTAGCTTAGCCTTCTCTCAGTCTTGCGCAACAAATTCTCGCATACACTTACATTGTTTTTTCTTTGTACCTACGTGGAACAATGGCCCGCATTCTTCACCGACCTGTTCTCTCTATTCCATGTGGCCGAATCGAGCTCCCAGCCAAAGTTCAACCGCCATGTGTCTCTGTTCTTGTTCCATCTCATCCTCGAGATATCCGGAGAAGTTGCAGATCAAACCATCAAGTCTGCACGGTCGTTTAACCCCACTCGTCATACACGGGATGCCCGGGTGAGAGATGCAGTACGAGAACGCGATGCTTCCTTGATTAATGAGGCCGTTTTAACCATCATCGCCGATGGGACTGAGCGCATGGCAATCCTACGCGAGTCAGATGACGTGGAGTCGAAAGCTCTAGCTGATCTGGTCGAAGTTGTTGATTGGGGCGTGCGGACATTCGGATCTTATGTCGGTACGTGACAAAGCTGTATCTAGTTGGGAAATTTCGATTGTTCACTTATGGTTAGGTTGGATTGACATCAACTTAACTGTGACCCCTACTTCAGTTCCCTTGCTTTTTACATTGCTTTCTGACCCCTCATTGCCTATCCGATTGGCGACATGCGCCGCCTTGCTCCGGATCGTCTCAAAAGGCTTGAAGGAGCCGGAGGACAAGTTGCAGTTAATACAAGTGCTTTCCCTAGGGCAGGTCATCGACGCGCTGGAGGCAAAAACGCGCGAACAACAGACCCAACGAGGTTTGGATGAGGACGAGGGAGAAGAGTCGTATCGCGAGGCTCTAGGGAAACTTCTGAACGCCTTGGGTTTAGAAATTATGAAGCTGGTAGATGTACGTGCTTTTATTCCATTTGGACCCAGTCAGGTCTCACGAATTCTTCAAGGACTGTACAAAGCCTGATGTTGTAACAGACGCTAAGAGGCTGCACAACCAAGTCCTGCCTGTCATGCTATGCTTCATGGCAGACGACTATGATGATACTTGCTCGACTGTGTTTCCCCTACTGCAAACCGTGCTCGCCAGCGTATGTCACTCTTACTATTCGACTGATCCGGACTGATCCAGGTATAGTACAAGAGATCCAGAAAGGTGTCCTCGGACCCGCTTGACGACGCCACCAGATCTTTCCTCAGTTCACTACTAGATATTATTCTGCGCAAAATGAGATGGGATAAGCAGGCGGGTCCTGCTGACCTGGACGAAGACGATGTTGTGGCTTTTGATGGCCTTCGAAAGGTAGTGGGCTTGTGCCATCTTTTCGCCGTCACTCATTTTCAAAAAAGGATCTGAGAACATTTATGGATTCTATTTCGACCATAGAACCCAATCTTGTTACAGCGGCCGTTCGAACACTGGTGCTTGCAACCTTCTCGGCATACAGCACTGGTGTGCATGTAGAATGGCACGACGCGGAGCTCGCCGTGTACCTCGTGTATATCTTTGGAGAGATCAGCAAGAGTTCGTAACATAAATTTTTTGGTGTAGGCATACTCACGTCCCTCTAGGTGGTGGTAAAGGCCGCGCAGCGTTCTGCTTAGCGCCTGCGGTACCTAAAGAGAAAAAAAAGGACGTCGACTATTCCGAGTATCCTCTAACCCTCCATGGGGAGATTTTGTTGGCACTTGTGCAGTCCGGAATCTCGGCATATCCACATCGTGCAGTCGTCATGCAGTATTTTGAGACCGTAGCCAGATACGGTGACTTCTTCAAAATTCGGAAAGATTGCATTGTGCCCACAATGGAAGCCTTGGTTAGTAATCGGTGAGCGATACGATAACCGTCTTAAGCCCGTTTCTCAGTTCTTGAAAAGGGGACTTCACAGTACAGACGAATCCGTTCGGTCACGAGTGTTCTACCTTTTTCATAAATTTATCAGAGAAGGCAAGAATGACATCTCACCCGAGCTTGCAACTAGCTTGCTAGGAAACATAAAGGACCTTCTAGTCATTCAGATTGAAGTACCGAAGATGGAAAATCCAGAAGATGATCCACTCACAGAAGTCATTAAAAATCCTGGAATATTCGACGCGCAACTTTACATTTTCGAGACTGTCGGCACTCTTTCCTCCTTATTATTCAAGACGGCGGAGCAGCAGGCTAGTTTACTTCTGTCAATCGTCACCCCTTTGTTGGAGGACTTGTCGACCAATATTTCGCTGGCCAAAAGGGACAGAGGGGTGATACCCATCCTGCGAATCCACCATACCATCATGGCGCTTGGCAATATTGCAAAGGGTTTTCCTGATTACCCTTCCCCTGTTCCGGAAGGATATGCCTTTGCTCCCTTGGAAGTATTCCAACAAGTTGCACAGGGCATTCTTCTCTCACTGGAGGCCATGAACACCGTCAAGTGCGTGCGAGATGCGGTAAACAAGTTCCCGGGTCTCCGGAGGCTCCCCTAACTGATTGTTCCTAGACTCGACACGCGTTTGCCCGAATCATGGCGACTACCGGGTCTAATGCGACACACCTTATCCCTCCCCTGATGGCCAATCTTCTTGTACATTTTGAGCCATCGGAACTTGTTGATTTCATGAATTTCATCGGACTACTGATACACAAGCTCCAAGTAAGTCTCTATTCCCACGCATCCGTCCAATTTCTCAATTGACCGTGACACAGAAGGACATGTTTAATGTTTTGGACGAGCTTCTGGGGCCACTCAACGCTCATATTGCCCAGCTCCTCTCCCAGCCAGTTGATGGTACTGACGAGAGTCTGGCTCATGTTGATACGAAGCGTTCATACCTAATGCTCCTTACCAGTGTGATATCGTCTGATCTTCATGATGTGTTCATTTCCGAACGTAAGAATATCTCTCTCATCACGTGTCGACGTGCCTAACTCGTGCCCAACAGGAAATAAAAATGGATTAGAGTGTATCCTCGAGAATGTCTGTCAATTCGCGCAGGATATTTCTGACCCGAATAGTCAAAAGTCTGCGTTCTCCTTCTTCGGGCGTTGCACACAAGTTTGGTGTAGCCCACAACCATCATCGACTGCCGGAAACGCGCCTGGACCACAAATTTTGCCCGGATTTGAGCACTTTGTTTACGAACGCTTAGTTCCAGCAGCCTTCGCAGTCTTATCCTCCCCTCAATTCAATCCCAAAGATGGACAAATGCTCATGGTGAGCCAGAAAAACTTGTGCAAGGCCCGGATTCTGACCGTGTTCGTCGAAGGTGCTGTTGGAGATAGCTAACTTCTTGCAGGTGGTGTGCAGAACTAGGGGTACAGAAGCGCATGACTTCTTCGTGGGCGTGTTTTTGCCTTCCCAACATTGGCCACCAGACATGGCGCTGGAGTTTGCCGCGAAGTTGCGAGATTTGGATAACAAAGCGTTCCGAAAGTACTTTTCTGATTTCGTGAAAGCATCTCGTACCCAGAGTGTTTCGTAGCGTATATTAGGTACCTACTGTAATTCGATTTTACATCGGTTGACAAAGTTGGGGTTTGTTTGGCAAAGGCCTTGGAATCTAACAAGGGCAAATAAACAATCCTGACTCAGGAGGCTACAAGTAATGGAATAAAATATTGTCAGTCACTGAGGGATGGCATCAAGTGAGTTCCTTATCTCAGAGGTTTGTTCGCTACCTGACAGATATACGTGGAGCTCGCCGCGCAACTAAGCCTAAAATCGTGGGTAACCAGATCTTCTTCAACGCATCGTTCCCTCACCATCTTGCCCACAGAGAGCACCCCGGAAGGTACGCTCTTTTTAAGAATCAACGAGCCTTAAAAGTTTAGAAGCTATAGCACGAAGCAGAAGTAACCCCAGAAGAAACATGGAACCGCCTATCGAAGAATATACGCGAGATCCATAACCACAATGCATCCAAGCTCTCTTTCGAAGAGAATTATCGCTACGCGTATAACATGGTTCTCTATAAGAGTGGCTCCATGTTGTACAAGGGCGTTTGTCAGCTTGTGACAGAGAACATCGAAAGGCTGGCAGAGGAGCAGATCGTACCCACGTTTCCCAGCCGCGGCAGCAGCGACCCGATACAGCAAGGTCAAGAAGCCGAGGTATTGCTGCGTGCGCTGAGACGGGTATGGGATGATCACACCGGAAACATGTCGAAATTGCGAGACATTCTCAAGTATATGGTACATCCGTTTCCTGTGTTCAATATATGGACTACTCACGTATGTCAGGATCGCGTGTACACAAAATCAAACGATGTGCCTGAAATATGGGACGCAGGTTTGGAGCTTTTCTTGAAATGCATCATTCGGCCCCCAATACAGGATCACGTCGTCTCCGCCGTCCTGACTCTGATTCAAACTGAGCGAGATGGTTATGTGATCAGTCGCTCGGTCGTGAAGGAGTGCGTAGACGTGCTCCTCCAGCTCGTGGTGGATCAGGATGGGAAGACCGTCTACAAGAGGGACCTTGAACCAGCAATCCTTTCTGCCAGCGAAATGTTCTATAAAACCGAAGCTCAGCACCTAGTGTCTACTTGTGATGCCCCGGAGTATCTACGGAAAGTTAGTCTCATGTTCGCAGAGGGCACCGTCACCTTACTGATGTCATATAGGCGGAGAATCGACTCGTCTCTGAAACATCGAGAACGCATCACTACCTCTACTCCCAAACTGGCCCCCCACTGCTCAGGATACTTGAGCAGCACGTTCTAACTCAGAATCTGTCCACCGTCATCAACATGCCTAACTCGGGACTCGACTCGATGATCGACCTAGATAAAGCAGAAGACCTTAATCGCCTTTATCGACTCTTCAAAAGGGTTCCCACTGGCCTTCTAGCGTTGAGGCGATCGCTCAAAGACTCAGTCCTACGCAGAGGTAGGGACATCAACCAATCTTCCGCCGCCGCCGATGTTGCAGGAGAAGTCGATGTAGATGTTGACGAGGCTGATGCGACTCCGTCAAAGGGGAAAGGGAAAGGGAAAGCCCGTGCTCAGGGTCCGCCTCAAACTTTACCTCTGGCGTTGAAATGGGTGCAAGATGTCCTAGACCTCAAGGACAGATTTGACCGGATATGGAAACAAGCATTTGAAAGCAATCGGGATGTAGAGAGTGCTCTGAACGAGGTACTTACGCGCAGCCGGCTCCTCCTTGTGCTAAGATGATAGCACAGGCTTTTGAAGATTTTGTCAATCTTAACGAAAAAGCCCCCGAGTTTATATCCCTGTTCATCGACGAAAATCTCAGGAAAGGCCTTAAAGGTGTAAGGACATCAAATTCTGTAACCCGCTGCTACTCCTTACTGTTGTCTAGAAAACAGACATCGAGGTCGACACTGTCCTGGACAAGACAATTACAGTTTTCAGATACATTACTGAAAAGGATGCGTTCGAGCGTTACTATAAGAATCACCTTGCCAAGCGTCTTCTTTTTGGTAGATCCGTTTCCGATGATGCGGAGCGTGGCATGTTAGCAAAACTCAAAGTCGAGTGCGGTTACCAGTTCACGCAAAAGCTGGAGGGAATGTTCAACGACATGAAGATTTCTGTCGAGACTATGCAAACATATCGACAGTACCTGCAAAACACATCGGTAAGCCGAACAAGCTTGGAAACTTAAGGGAAAGGTTTATCCTTCTTCAGCCTCCCGAGTTGGAAATATCGGTGATAGTCATGACCTCCACGTTTTGGCCCATGTCACATACTGCATCCACCTGTGTCTTTCCGGAGATCCTAGCCAGGGCTTGCAAATCCTTCGAGCACTACTACCTGTCTCGCCACTCAGGTCGAAGGTTGACATGGCAACCATCTCTCGGAAATGCTGATATGCGCGTGCAGTTCAACACCCGAAAGCATGATTTAAACGTGTCATCGTTCGCCCTGATCATCCTTCTCCTTTTTGAGAACGTGGAGACGGATGGCTTCCTAACATACGAGGTCAGTGGAGATAGCCACCTTTTTGGAGAATCCGCCCTGAGACCCTGTGGCCACAGGAAATCAAGTCGACGACATTGATACCAGAGCACGAATTGCAACGTCATCTACAGTCGCTTGCATGTGCCAGGTACAAGATACTGAAAAAGCACCCGCCGGGCCGAGATGTCAACCCTGAAGACTCTTTTTCCTTCAATAGTGGTTTCACTTGCCCGATGCAAAGAATCAAGATTGGCACCGTGTCTGCTAAAGTTGAAAGTGCTGAGGAGCGGAGGGAGACTCGAGATAGGATTGACGAAGAACGACAATACCAAACGGAGGTACGGCGTATTCTGGGCTGGTATTGCTGTATTTGTCTGACCGCAATGCGGTCCCAGGCTTGCATTGTCCGGGTGATGAAAGACCGGAAACAGACGACTCACAACGATCTTATCAATGAAGTCACCCGGCAGCTGGCGACACGCTTCCAGCCTAACCCACAAGATATCAAGAAGAGGATTGAAACATTAATAGACGTGGGTTCTGGTGATACTAGGGTATGCTCCCGTGTTAACCCAGCGTTTTAGCGAGAATATTTGGAGCGATGTGACGACCGTAAATCATATAAATATCTGGTACGTCTATGCCTGCTACTGGACTACGACACAGCTTACCTGTTCATTCGGTGTCCAGGCATGATTTCACACCTACCCCTTGTTCTTCTTCTGCTAGTCCTACAGTTAATAAAAGCTCCTGCGTAGTCACAACTCTCATCACTTGGCAGTAAACCAACTGCAAGGAAAAGAAATCAAGTTATAATTCTACATATCAAAGCTTGACATGACATGTAGGCTCAAAAGACAGTCACTGGGAGAATAAATCCTCCACCGTGCTATCCTCCGAGACTTGAGTGACCTGGGGTAATTAATTTGGGCTAACAAACGGGATATTCCCGTACTCCGGTGAACTGGCGCTGGTAAGGAGACTCGACCTAGTCGCGGTTCACCACCGACTCAAGCAGTACACCTTCTGTCCAACAGCACTGCCACCTGGACTGTCATGGTACTTCAGCACAGCACTGGGTTGAGGAGAACGATACCTACTCTTCACTGACCCTCGACGGGCCAGCTCCTAAATGTCTCATCGATCGCTATCGCTAATCAAATAGGGGATTTTGCGCAACATCGAGGACGAAACCTCGACATCATCGATGGTGATCCGTCAGGAACCGTCTACACAACGTTCCACATCCGTCGCACTACATCGGGAGGAAGGACGTGAGTCCGACATCGGACGACAAGGGGTTGGGCGACCGCTAACCTTCAACGAAAGCACGAGGTCTCAGACAACGGCCTAGTGGCTAGATACTTCGAATCAGCTACCAAAGTGTTTGGCTGTAGGTCAACGTACCAATCCGCAGCCACGCCGAAGGGGTTTCCCAAGCAAAAGGAGCACCGTTGAATCTCAGCTTTATATATGAACTCAGCTCACCTTAGGGCTGGTCTCTCCCACGACCCAATATAGTAATCACGAGAATAGATAAAATTATTTGGATATCTACTAGACTTTGTATCTAGTCTACTAACTGTCTACAGTTCATCTCTTTTGTGGTCTCCAGACCCATAGAAAGCTACCTCGAGTTCTGTTTGTACCAGGAATCAGATTTTCTCTCGCTTAGCAATATTGAAACTTACTTCGACGCATGTCTGAGCTGAGTTCCACTGGGAGAACGACGTTGTATTCTATATACAAGTTGCCATGTCCAGACTGTTCAAATAGGGGCATGCCCTCCCCCTCGAACACCTGGACGTAGCCTAAGAATGAAAATATTGTTAGCAGGGTCAAAAAGCGCTGTTTAGAGTACTCACCAGGCTGTGTAACACTCATACGCTCGATCTCTAATATGCGCCCGTCAAGCCGTGTAATATTGCGTTTGAAACCTAATAGGGCCTGCGAGAACAAGGCGGTGAGGTATTAGCCCTTCAACCGGAAGGATTTGATGCATACCTCATCGATACCAATTATCTCCTGCCAGTAGAGCGCACTTTCCTTCCTTCGCCAACCACCCTTCTCTTTCTTACTGCGTACGCGCAAAATAACATCACCGGGCTCCCAGTCAGGGTTTTCGTCTCCTTCTCCATCAAATATTACATCGTGTCCCTCGGGCATACCGGGCTCGACATCCAATGTATAGTGCTGTATGTGCTCAACGACCTTCGCGCCGTTGCAGTGTGGGCACTTCTTTACAATCACGGTTCCGCGTCCACCACACTCATTGCACGTAGTCTGAGTTTGCGCAAACATGCCAGGAAATAGTTGCTGCTTGGTCATCTTGACACCAGATCCTCCGCATCCACGGCAAGTGTGAATGTCGCCGTCGGATGCAGCTCCGGAACCTCTACAATGGTCACAGAGGACGCTTTTTCTCAATGAAAACTGATGCGAATGTGTTAGCACTCATAGCGAGTAGAGGAGCGGGAAACGCACGTCAATACTGGCCCCGTTGTACCTGGGGAAGGGTAAGCTTCTCATGGCGAGTCTGCCGCAGATGGACGAACATACATATCACTAAGAGAGACCTCGAACTCCATCATTGCCGTCGGCCCCCGGCGTGTTTGCTGCTGCTGTGTGACTATGGTGCGTAAGGCGGATATGCAACACATAAGGTGTTGGAAGGCTCACATCCACCCCCGAAGAAGCTGGAGAATATGTCGAAAGGATTAGCGTGCTGTTGTTGCCCGCCTTCGTGTGCACGAAGACCCTCCTATGTATCGTTGACAGCCGGTCAGCAAAAGTTGGCCAGAGTAGGCCAGCGGTTATCTTACCTCGCCGTGCCGGTCATAGATTTGTCGTTTCTGCATGTTTTTTTTTTAAAAAAAAGATGGGAGATCACGTCGCTCAACGTACGATCCTGACTTACAGTTGGATCTGAGAGCACTTCATAAGCTACAACGACCATCAGCCTTGCCTGTACACACATCACAGAGATTAGTCGCTACCGTATGCTATTTCGACGAACTTGTCTTCCGCCCCTGGATCCTTGTTCTTGTCTGGGTGATATTTTCGGCTAAGACGCTTGTACGCCTTCCTTATATCTTGCTCCGAGGCATGCTTAGACACTGGATGCAATATATCAGCTAAAAGACACGTTGTACCGCTCGGTACACGCCTTGGACTGACGCTCTAATGCTTTATAGAGATCCGCCGCGCTGACCAGGGCAGAAAGGGCTAGAAGGAGGACAAGGAGTAGCACGGGCAGCGTCGGCATCACTGCTGAGGAAATGAGTTTCTGACCGAGGTCATAACACTAATTTTAACAGCAAGACACGTATATCGTGCCAGCACGTGACCACCTACCGTGGGCTTCTCAGCCGGACGCTTGCTGTGGCTCGACGATATGGAGCGGGTAATGTTGGCGCGATCGCACCTTGCTCAGAGAACGTCCTCTGCGGTTCTGCGCAGGCGCTACTCAGAGGCCCTTTCAGCGCTCCCGGATTATCATTGCAAAGTCAGAGGTCATCCTTTCCCAGTGTACAACGATGCCATGGTTTTAACCGTTGCCTTTTCAGCAATTCCCTTTGCTTTCTCCTCGGAAGATGCCATCTCTCATATCGGTGTCGCTGCTTCGATTGCCGGTTATGTTGGCAGGTCGCGCAAAGGACAACCTAACGTGCCGTTCACCACGCTAGTTGCCTCCATTCTCGCCAAATATTTCCCTCAGAGTGGTTTCCAGCCACTCCAACCAACGCGCATCCAGCCAATCTATTTTCCGACTTGGTTTGTACGTGCTGAGCTCGAGGCCACCGCTTGGCTCTCTTCAGAGTCTAACACGGAAGAATCTCAGGTTTGTCACATCGCTCTCTTGCAACCTTGATCTTACCGCTTAGCAGAGTGAAACGGTGACGGTGCAATTTGAGGATTTGTAGGTGCATCTAGACAGTTTCTCCCTTAGTGCTAACCACCGCTCGATAGGTATCTACCAGGTATGCTCATGTCTATCCTCCTGGAAATTTGTGTTTCAAGTCATTCAACGTAGGATACAGCGCGGATTTTGGTCGTATTCTGGTCCGTGATCCACCCACATACGTTGAGCTCGCTAAGCCGTTCGCTCCCGATTTAACGCACCAATGGGGACTCGACGTGATGTGTCTCCCATACAATACCCTACCATTCGATATCCTGGACAGAACGCGCGTTCTTCCCTACGCTGACGCGGTCATCAGCGAGAACATGCGCTTCAATCCGCAGTCTATCAAGACGAATCTTGTACGCAACCACAACCATAGATTAACTCTTCATCTTAAGCTTCGACAGGCCGCTGCCTATCCTATTCTGTTGCCAGTGTATCTCGTACAATATACCTCGCGCGAGCCTTGGCCACCCGTGACCATGATATTAGCAGCTCACGGCGAACCCGTGAGTACTTTGTCGTGAATGTCACGCGAGTTACATTTCAGACCACTTCTGGTTCAGGGGGTCCATTATATTCATATCCCCCATTCAGACGCTGGAGACGATGTCCGGCTTCCATTTGAAGAGCTCATGGTTGATCAGGACGACTACATCGAAGTTGGGAGTACTCCGGAGGACGCTGAAATCCGGGCTATCGTGATCAATCCGATGGGTGACAATCTCCTCTCCGACGAGTTGTCATCGTGGTTGAACGATAGACTCCAACACCGAAATGCACCCGTTTCTATGGCGGCTAGACACCCGATTAATATGGAGGATCCCAGAATCCGCGAGTGGACACGGGAAGAAGTAGACTCTGTTCACAAGTGGTTACATATGGGCCGGGCTCATTCCTTTTTCAAGTCAATCGTCAAGGTGAGGAAATCGCTCGGGGTCTTAATCATGTACACTCTAAGTCATCACCTAGAACATGAACCTGAACGAGAGCCGAATTACCCCACTCAAGCCAGGAGTTCGGGGAGAGACGAAATTTGTGGTTGATCTATTCGAGGCGTTCCTCAAGGCTGATCCGGAGAAGGCCCGAAAATGGCAAGAAACGCGTGCCGCATTGACCCCCGACTGGTGGAGAAAGTGGGAGGAAAGTCAAAAACCACGGCGACCTTCCATTCGGTAATCGCACGATATCGGTGGGCGAGCCCGCGCTCTCGTCGTGGTGGTTGCGCGTATTATCTTGTGCTTGCTCAATAAATAGAACGATCGTCTCTAGACAAATTACAAGAATTTACTTAATCAACTTTCCGTGCCCACCTCCTGCCCGAAGGCGACGCGGTGCTATGCCGAGGGGGAGGAAGAGGTGCCTTGGGAGGGACAACAACATCGACCTTTTGCTGTTCCACCTGTGCCCATTCCTTCTCGTGTGCTATGCCAATGGGTGTCTTTGAGTATACCTCCTTGTCATCTCTTCCCCAGTACATCCACATCTGTACTCCCACTACAATGTTTAGGATAAGGGCCAGGGCGAACCCTGCGGTTACGATAATATCGCCAACTTCGGTAGCTGTGGTAAAAAGGCGGGCGAGGCACCCCGCAATTTGGGCGACAACGGCAAAGGCTGAAAGCTGCCCCGTCGACTGGGAACGAGCGTTTTGCACAATTTGAGGGAGCTTTGAAAACAATGAGAGTGGGAGGGTAGCAAGTTGGAAAAGTGCCAGGGTTTCCTTTGGCGCAATGTAGAGGGTAGTGGCAGAAGCAACTGTTCCAACAGCTGTAACGACAAGTCGTCCTGCGGTATTTTGCGCCTTGCGGAGTGGTGTCGAGGGCAAAGTGACGATTAAGAATGTAATGAGTGTATTCTGGAGGGTAAGGAAAAGGTTCTCTCCGTAGGTAGAAAAGGGGAAGTCATTCCTATAGGAGTACGCCGTCGTGATGGCATATGCGAGGGTTTCTAGGACGTATGCAGGTAAGGAGAGTCCGCGGGCAGACCGCGCGGACAAGACTGAAGTAACATGAGTTTCTCGCGCGGGCAACAGGTGATGGAAGGCATACTGAGCATTAGCTGGGGCACCTTCATGATAGAGCCCCCGACGACGATACCAAAACCGAGACCCTTGGAGAGCGAGTACTTGAGACAGTCCACATCACCAAGGTTGAGGTTCTCGACCAGAGAAGAGTAGCATTTCTGAAAAACGCATCCGCTTATGACAAGGGATAAGTAGATGGAGAAGGTACTTGCCTCGCCGATGATTGCAGTTCCGAGGTCTACGATGAACCAGGGAAGATGTCTCGTAATTGCGGTCATGGTGAGCGTAGCGCAAGTTGTAGGCAGTCCAAAGTAAAAATGTGGTGCTCGCCGACTAGCTGTGGCTGTGCTGATATATCCTTCGATCTACGAGTATCAGCAAGAAAAAAAATGGCCGAGTACGATCTCTCGAAGACGATTATTCCGTACTTGGATCGTCATCTCGCCTTTCCCTTACTCGCCCACCTCGTGGAGACGTCACTCTTTCCAGTTGAACAGGTCCAGGCAGCCCAGTATGAGCTCGCCAAGGGCACCAACATGGTTGACTATGCAGTCAGCCTGTTCGAGCAGCTGCACCCCGATGAGGAGGTTCCGCAAGGTCAGTCTACCTGCAGAACCCAATTTTGATATTACATCCGACTACCTAGAATTCTCTGGAAAGCGAGAAAGGGCCGTCTCGACAAATGAGCGGCTACAGCAAGAGGCTCAGGCCGTCCTGGACGTGATCGAGAACCCGGACGTCGCACAAGCGCTTCGCCAGGACAAAAACCAAAACCTGCAGTATCTGAAAGATAACTACAATGTATGCGTGCTTCATCTCGCCCTCGCGATCTGCCCAGTGACTCTTCATCCAGCTCACCTTGGAACAAATCACAGCGCTATACAATTTTGGTCAGTTCCAATACACATACGGGAACTACAGCGGCGCAGCAGACTACCTCTACCACTTCCGCGTTCTCTCCACCGATACCGAACTCAACACCTCCGCTCACTGGGGAAAACTCGCCTCAGATATTCTCACAGGAAAATGGGAGACTGCTCTTGAAGAGCTCAATACGCTCCGAGACGTCATCGACTCTCGTTCATCTTCGTCTCTTTTGACGAGTCCCACAGAGTCCGCCGCCCTCGCTCAGTTGCACTCGCGGACGTGGCTCGTACACTGGTCCCTCTTCGTCTACTTCAATCACCCTCAAGGCCGTACACTTCTCCTCGAGACCTTCCTCTCCCCCACCTACCTCAACACAATCCAAACGTCCTGTCCATGGATTCTGCGTTACATCGCTCCGGCTGCGATTCTCTCCCGAAAATCTGCTACAGGGAATGCGAGTGCCTCTTCGCGTGTACGACATTCTATCCGGGAGATTGTCAAAATCATCCAAACGGAAGAGTACCAGTATCAAGATCCTATCACTTCTTTCCTAAAGGAGCTCTACGTTGAATTCGATTTTGAAGCTGCCCAACGGGAACTAGCAGTCGCGGAGCGTGTTGTCGGTGACGACTTTTTTCTTGGAGAGTTCAGAGAGGAGTTTTTGGATAATGCGCGTTATTTGATAAGCGAGGCATACTGCCGGATACATCAACGTATTGATATCGGGTACGTCGGTTATGATTCTCGAGGGTGCCGGCACTCCTTACGATTTGCGGCGCTATAGGGATCTGTCGGAGAGATTGAATCTTACCAAGGACGAAGGCGAGAAATGGATTGTTAATCTTATCCGCGAGACTCGGATGGGCGCCGATGCAAAGATTGACTTGGAGAAAGTGAGTATATGCGTTGATGTCGAAGCATACTTGCTCATGTGGACACCAACCAAGAATGTGATTGAGATCCACCGTTCACCGCTCCCAGTGTACCAGTCAGTCATCGAAAAAACTCGTGGACTGGCATTCCGCACCCAAGCTTTGGGGGCGGGGATGCTGCAACCTCACCAGTCTGCACAGCAGACTCAATCACAGCCGATCGAGGGAGCACGATCATAGTGTAGATTCGATACGCCACCCGTGTGGTGTAGACTTCTGGACAAAGTGTTTCGGTCTCGCGGACGAGGTATCTAGAGCCGCTAGACGTTGGGTCCGCCGCCGAGTGTTCACAAAAATAGATCTCAGCAGCGAGTGCGTTGCGAGTGTACATGGAATGTCCTACGAGATTGTAATTATTTCCAGCACCTACACACACCGCGTTAACCAGACGAATGATTGCGAGACTGGACTCACAATATGTCGTACCCCCGAGTGATGATGTGCTCGGACCCACCGTAGGCCACATTGCACCCTCCCTGGAGTGTTCGTCGTTCAGTGGCGAGCCGGTACACACAAGAATGCTCACCAAGTGTTCACCCGTTTTGCCTGGGACTTTGACACTGCGCACGGTGGCCAGTGCATGGTAGAGTCTTGCACCATTCTCCTCATAGCCGCCCTGCACGGGATGGCGGTGGGCAGGAATGCGACCAAGGCTGGTAGATATCCACTCCATCGTCTCTGGATCGAAAGGGAGGAGGTCATAGCGACCATCATGATGGAGCTCGGAGCCGCCGTAAGGGACACGGCAAGGCGGGGTCAGATGTGGGCCGATCTTGCACGGGTGGACAGAGTTATTGAATATCGCGGAACCGAGGAAGACGGGAAGCGAGGAACCGTCGCCGTCGTAGCAAGGGGGGGATCTGGTATACGATGGGTCGGGAAAGGCAGAGGAGGCGTCGAGTGCGATGCGATAGCCGGACGGGGGAGGTCGTGACGGGGAGTAGGGAGGAGGAGAGTCTCCCGCCTGGTTGTCCTTGTCCCACTTCATCTTGGACGGGCGTCTGGCAGATACGGGAACTATGTGATTGACTTCTTATCTAATAGCGCTGGACTCTATAAGTCATCGGTAATGTGGCCGTTACGACGAGCATTTTTAGCGCAACGTCGCTGGATGTTAATGACGACTTGGGGCAAGCTAATAGTGTGTATGTGTGCCCTTCTTAGCGCTGGGGCGGAGCTTGAGCCCAGGCCGATCCTCGTCCTGTACCCTTGGCATGATACCTTAGGATCACTCGCATCAATGGGCCACAACTCGCCATTCGACTATATCCTTGGGATTACCGTTAATTGATTACTTTTATGCTACCTGGCGTGCACTTGAAACCGGCCTCGGGCCCACTCGTCTCCGATAACGTCGACATCCTCACCGACCCTTTGAAGTTGGCGGCGGAGGCAGCTCTTCCGTCTGCCAATCCGCAGACGATAAGGAAGGCAAATTTGCAACCCGTTTCTGGCGACGTGGTGTCTCGGAAGGTGTTGGCGGTCCTTCCACGTTGACTTGTTTAGCGATCGGTGCTTTCTGTATAGACATCGAGGAGAACTTGCGATAAAGTGACCTATCAAAGTTGCACTGGACAGAGCGGAAAGCGACGAAGGTGTCTCCACTTACTGTGCTTCTTGGCTGCGCACATTACTCCAAGTCCGGCATGTTTCCTTAAACCGCGTCAGCAGGTTGGTCATGTCGTTATAGAACTGTTACTGGTTAAAGTCGTCTCTTGTCAGACCAATGGTATGCCGACCCACCTTGTGCCCTTCCTCTAAATTGCGCGTGATTTCGCGATATTTCACATAGGCAAGGTTGAGATTCTGCAGCGCTTCCTCACGTTCTTTAACAGAAACATCATCCTTCCGGGAGGACAGGAATTTCTCATTTGTGGACTAATAATGACGTGACAGGTGAGTGGACAATATGGTGACAAGACGAACCTTGATAGATTCCAACAGTCCCTCCTGTTTCTTCTGTCCCTCTATAAGACCTTGTATAAATCTATCATATTTAGCAAGTTCTTCATCTGAAACATCGGTAAACATCGCGGGAGTGATCTCGGCATCGCGATTGAATTTGCCAGTGGTTGCCATAATACGAGATCTGATATCATCGACTTCTCCACGTCGTTGTGCCTTGGAAACCAGTTCGCCACGAGTGCGACGGACGTCATCAAGTAATTCCAAGAGGCCCCGCAGAGCACGAGCATGAACCTGAGTTTGGCTGGCCGCAGCCTGCGTCTTTCCGAGCGTTGTTATGGTGGATGAGGGCACAAGATTTTCCAACTCATTCTAGGCCACTATGAGCGCAGTCCAGTAGTTCAACAAACACACCTCTACCTCGTCTAATGCCAGCTGCAAAATATGCGTTTCCCATTGACTCCATTTTTGGCGAACGACCTCGTCACTCTTGGCGGCCTCTGTGAGGATAGTTCTATACCTTCCTTGTTTCTGGACGAGTTCTCGGTTGGCTTCGTGTGAGGGTGGTCTCTTCATCGGCATTTCTTTCCGTGCTGCTTCATCCTCAGATGCTTCACTGTCCAGCACGTCCATCGCCTGGATGTGACCCTAAGTACATAATACCACGAAAAAGAACGCTTATCACCTCGTCCAATACTGCCATGGCTCGCCGAGCCAAGAGCTCAATATTCTCCAAGTAGGTCTCGATGCGCTCCGGACCCTGTTCAGATCTAACCTCTTCGGCCTTCTTCAGGAAACTCGGAGGAAGTCCGATTGGACGCTCCAGTGCTTCGAGTGAGGAGGGGAGGTTGAGAGAGCGCAAGGTTCTTTATCTACAGTGAGTGCAATAATATAGGTGGAGAATCCGGCACAGACTGGTCGACTCCATCATCTAGCTCTTGTGCAAAGTTGGTTATCCTTTCTTTGATGAGACCCTGCTTGTTATCATTATATATATCTAACGAGAAGTCAGATACTGAGGCTCGGTGATAGCCAAGATCGACGCACTAATAGCTTCTCTAGCTCCCCAGTTAAGCAACTCTCCGAAGAGGACATAATCACCACCTATCACACTTTCTGGATCAGACAGGCCAGACACGAGGTTACTCTGGACAATGACGACATCTTGAATTGGCGTAATGGCCGAGGACGGAGGGATATCTTTATGATAAATCAAATCGTTATCGCGCTCAGCCCGTGTAAGATTTTTCTGTAGGGCATCTAGCAAGGACTTGTCCGATGTCGGGAAAAAGTGCGGTTTGACTTGGCAAAAATACGATACCTTGGTATCCTGTACGACTGCAGGAGAGATGAAGCTACGTTTGGCCAAGTTGTATCCTTGTTTTGCTTCGGCTTCGGCGTCGGTCAGCCGCCGTAGCTCGTCACCATAACTATAGGAGGGTTGAGCTACTGTCACGATAACTGGATGGACGCGGACTTGTTAGCCTCGAGATCGTCTATGCTCTTCCTGTACTGTGCTGCTGCGCGAAAATGACGTTGCTTGGTTTCCAAGTGGGGGATCCAAGTCTTGAAATAAGATGAATAGGGTGTCGAGTAGTGAGGGTTCGGAGCATTACCGATGGTAGTCTGTCACAGACTTCGGGCGGGGCGGATCGCAAGGAATCCAAAGAGGAAGTGTAGAGCGATGCAACTCCGGCTGCCAATTTGGCGATAAGACTATTCTTATAATGGTCTGTCACAAATCGGATGAGGACACAGGATTCATGAAGGTGAAACACATTGCACACCCGCGACTGCACGTTGCCAGGCACATTCTTGTGCCTGAGCGAGCATGAGGAATTCCAAGCTATGAATAAACGACACGGTTAGATCGAGTGGCGTTTCCTCTGCGTCAGGTGGGACGTTGAGTTTTGGCAATGCCGACGTGCGAAGAAAAGTGAACGTCCCCGCGGCGTTCTAATCGAGATTGAGGTCGGGCGACAAAGGGTGAACCGTGTTTGACGGACCTGGTAGTAGAGAATGGCCTGCTTCAGGCCGTCTTGACTGGACCTGTCCCCAGAGGCAGCGAGCTGAGAGTAAAGGGCGGCCAAGTTGAATAGGGTCGCGGCCCTTTCAAAGGTGAGGCTGCGCAGGGTGATGGGGACAGAGGAGGGTGGTGCAAAGGCATGCGCATACGAAAACGCGAGGCCGATCTAGTGATGCGATGGATCAGCGTGGATGGATGGACGGCGGGCAGCACGGACATCTGAGGGCAACTTTATGAGCACACATACGAGCTGGGCATGGTAGCTGGCAGAGGTCAGACCGAGTGTCGCCGTGGTTGGGAGACGGACCTGAGAAAGCTGTTCGCGGTGTCGGTGCGGACGCTGTGGGCGATGCAGAGTGTGCGGAGGTCCTCCCAGAGAGTCATGTCGCGCCTGTACCGGTCTGGATGGTCTTCTGAGTGGTCGTGGAGGTAGTCGCGCACGCTGGGGCGAATATGAGCCGGATATGTTTTTTTGAACGGGATAGGGACGAGGTTGGGCATCTCTCAACTTGTCGCGCCACTTGTTTCTCACCTCCACCTCCTCCATCCCCCTCTGGCATCGCAGACGTGTCGCTCAAACTCGGAACACTTCGTTCCACATTCATATCGGGCCCTTTTTCTCGTCTCTAACCCCTCTCACGATGTCCTACGTCGACCAGTCCTCCCCCGTCTCCCCAACGGGCAGGCGACTCACGAACAGGAACAACCATCGCTACAGCGTGAACGCCTTCTTCAGCATGGCCGCAGAGCAGGACGCCGAGGTCGAGGATGATCTGACAAGAGGTCCGTACTCGTTCGTATGCCCATCTATTCCCTTCTCACCTTTCCAACTAGCCCAGAAACGCCTGCGAGACCTCAAGGGAAAGATTTCTGTCCAGTCAAAGAAAAACTTTGTCCTCGAGCGGGATGTTCGTTACCTTGACTCCCGGATAGCCCTCCTCATTCAAAACCGGATGGCAGCTGACGAAGTACGTCCGCATATTGCTCGTCGTTCGCCTATCACAACCTCACTCATGACCTAGCAACGCGAAGTTGAGCGGACACTGGAAGACGTCGATCCAACCGAGGGTCATTATCCTGATGATCGCAAGCTCCAGCAGTACTCCAATCTTTTTTTCCTCCTTCAGTCCGAGCCTCGCCATATCGCCAACCTTTGCCGACTCGTCAGCTTGTCCGAAATCGACACTCTTCTCCAGACTGTAATGTTCACTCTCTACGGCAATCAGTACGAGAGTCGTGAGGAGCACTTGCTCCTCACCATGTTCCAGTCTGTTCTATCCGCCCAGTTTGAGACTGCCACCGAATTTGGCTCCCTACTACGAGCCAATACCCCCGTCTCCCGCATGATGACCACCTACACTCGGCGAGGTCCGGGTCAAAGCTACCTCAAGGGTGTTCTTGCAGAGCGCATCAACAGTCTCATAGAACACAAGGATCTCAACCTCGAGATAAATCCCGTAAAGGTGACTTCATCTTTCCTTGACATTTCCTTCTCTGACTAACTCCAACTAGGTTTACGAGCAAATGATCAACCAAATTGAGGAAGAGACTGGCACACTGCCCCCGAATCTCCCCCGTGGCGTGCCTCCCGAAGTTGCGGCAGAAAACGCCGATGTTCAGGCGATCATCGCTCCTCGACTTACCATGCTAATGGAGATCGCCAACAGTTTCCTCGTTACCATCATTGAGAGTATGGAAAGTGTTCCCTATGGCATTCGGTGGATTTGCAAACAAATTAGGAGTCTCACTCGCGTATGGCAGCTCTTCCCGATAATATTGCCACGTTCTGACATTGACTGGTAGCGGAAATATCCAGAAGCCACAGATTACGCCATTTGCTCTCTTATAGGTGGCTTCTTCTTCTTGCGTTTCATCAATCCTGCGATTGTTACGCCTCAGGCGTACATGTTAGTCGATGGGGTGCCTGCCAAGCATCCCCGGCGGACGTTGACGCTAGTAAGCCGTTATCGTTAGAAGTATATGTCGTGGATCCTTAAACCCGCACTCCATAGATAGCAAAGATGCTCCAGAACCTTGCGAATAAGCCGTCTTACGCAAAGGAGGCTTACATGATCACATTGAATCCCTTCGTGGAGAACAACAAAGCCCGCATCAACCAGTTTCTCAATAGCTTGTGCGAGGTCGGTGATTTCTATGACACTTTGGAGGTGCGCGGTCCTTTACTCGGTGCTTGTATTCTTGAGTAACGTCCCACTCAGATGGATCAATACATGGCACTTTCCAAGAAGGATCTTACGATTCACATTACTATGAATGAGCTGTACAACACCCACACATTGATCTTGCAACATATTGAAACTCTGGTGAGTAAATCAGTCGCTGAGCAGAATTTCTTCACTCAGCTGCATGTAGTCACCGAATGACAAGCAACATCTACGTATTCTTACCGATGAACTTGGGCCTGCTCCACCGCAGGTTCCTCGTAAAGAGAACCGCACTATTGAATTGAACTTGTACAGTCGCTGGGAGACACCCGTCCAAGATTTGCACACGGCACTGATGGATTCAATCTCTCAAAGCGACATGTTATATATGGAGACCAAGTCTATCCTTGTCCAACTCATCCGCTCTCTTCCATATGCTGCTGAAAAGCGGCCTTACAATCTCACTGCGCTAGCAGAACGCGCGGCGACCACCAAAGATGCCACCCTTGTGCGCAAGGGTATCAAAGTCAAGGAGATGCTGCGCGAGCTCGAGGAGTCGAAGATCATTGACCAGGCAGATGGCTACAAGCTCATGCAGGAAGAGGTGTCTGCAGAGCTTGTCCACTTGGGTAATCTTCGCGATAAGGTGCTCCTGGAGACCAAGTCCCTGGAGGCCGTCTACAAAACAATTTGTGATCACAACAGCTACCTACGTTCGCAGCTTGAACAGTACAAAGCATACCTGCAAAACGTCCGCTTGACCGCTTCCAAGGACAAGGGAAGCACGACGGGTGTTGGCGTTGTCACCGTTGGTGGGAGAGAGAGGAAGCCCTCGCGGAGTGTAGTTCTCGGTCCCTATCGGTTCACTCATGCACAATTGGAGAAGGAAGGGATTATTGTTGAGAGCAATGTTCCAGACAACCGGTGAGTTCCGTGGGCCCAAAGCGTTACTGGCTAATTCCCGCCCTTTGCTGTAGCCGCCCAAATATCTATTTCAACATTACATCACCCAGTCCCGGAACCTTCATCATCTCACTACACTACAAGGGACGGGAGAAAGCAATCCTGGAGATGGATCTGAAAATTGATGATCTATTGGAGAAGGTATTCATCCATCCTCTTATCGGACGCAGTACTCAATCAGGCCAATAGCAAAAAGATAACAAACATTTGTTGGACCTGGAGTATGTTCAACTCAACGTGCCGAAGGTGCTCGCTCTCCTGAAAAAGGTCTTCGCCAAGCGGTAAATAATATTTCGGACACCCTAGACATATCTTTGTTGAGTTCATCTCTTTACTTATGTCGTATTCATTCTGTCATACCTGTCACTCCTTTCCTTTGTTCGTCTTTCAGCCTCGTCTTATCACAGCGTAAACTTTTCCCTATTGACTCTGTTCGTTCTGGAATCTTTGGATGTATTGCACGTGTAGTTATGTATGTTTCTGGGTACCTGTCTTCCTAACTACGAATACGATTACTCTGGTTTGCTCTACGAATTCAAAGTCGGATACCATATGGCTGAACCTAGCTCCGGTCCACCCTGCTTTGGCGTTCAAGTTGTCTCCATGCCAATTGGACGACCTGATATCACTGATACTTTTGGCTTACGAGTCGAGCTTGGCGGCGGTTGCAATGGGCCGTGGCTGGCGGTACTGTATTGTTCCAAATCACCAAGTGGCGAGCTTCCTTCCTCTACCCTCTTGCAAGCATTCTCAGTCGGAGCCCTATCGGATGTTGGAATCTCAGTAGATGCTCACCACAGGACTTGGGATGTCACGCTCGTTCTTAGCATCATCCTTATTCGTTTTTGCCTTGTATCTGGGAAAAGCCCTAGCAAACGCATCAATACTCTTGCCAAGTCAGCTGGTATCAAACGTATCTCAGTCAAACAGTACTGCACCAAACAGTGGAATTTCGCCTGTCTCACTGGCTGATGACGGGTAAGTGCTCGTTCACGACTGATAGAAACAGGCAGGCTCACTCATTCCTCGGAGTACCTACTATATTGTCATTCAAGCAGGCCAAATAAGCTTTCGTGCATCAATAGACACCGGGTCGTCTGACTGTTCGTGCTAATTTCTTATATACTTGGCCCTGCTGAAATTAGTGTCATTCGGTAGTCTGGTTGGTCTCAACGGCCTGTGACACAGAAACATGCTCGGCAGTCCCAAAGTACCCATTGACCTATGCATCTCCGACGTTCGTTTCGGTCAATAACAATGATACCACGTTTCGCCTGAGTTATGCCGATGGCACTGGTAAGTGTTTCCTGACATTCGTACTGTCCAGCTATGGGATGACACTGTTGGGCGCCTTGAGACGCATCGGGATTTGTTGCAAGAGAGTCCGTCAAGGTCTCGAATGTTACGGCGCCCAGTCAAGCTTTCGGTGAGTATGCTGGTTTATTGTGGTATTCAATGTTCGACGACTGTCTTCCCTAAATCTGCAGGAGTGGTGACGAACTCGAATGTCACGCTCATTGACGATGTCAGTGGTGTACTCGGGCTTGGATTTCCTCGACTGTCAGAAATCTACGCATCCACCTCAGATGGTGTGTTCCATTCAAAGGTAGACGCTTTCGAGCCCATTGATTGGTATGGTTTACAGCCCCACCGTTTCTTGCAAGTTTAGCTGAAAGAGGCATCGTCGACTACCCCATTTTCGGACTTCGCTTGACGCGCAACTCGACTGGATCGCTCGCGTTAGGTGAAGGGCAATTCCATCGTACCATTGGGCGGGCTGATGATCTACAGGGGCTATCGATGCCTCCGTTGTACAGGATGCGAGCAAGATTGTCTGGAATGAGGTAGTCCCCTTTTCTCCAGTAGGAACACAGACAAACACATCAGGTTATATGTACTGGGCCATTTATATGACGGGTTTGGCGGTATGTACTATGCGAGATGGTCATTGGCTCTTGCCCACCTTTTGGCAGGTAAATGGGAGTGCGCTAACCCCGATACCTACGTATCCCGGGGTAACTGGAAATTCCTCGGTCGCGCTTTTGGATGTGTAAGTGTTGTGGATTGGATTACAGGTGCTCTACTGAGAGCGAGTGTACGTAGGGGAACCCCTGGATTGTACGGACCCTATCAGGATGTAGGTAACCTCGAGCAGGGATACGTATGCCATCGAACTTATCTTTGCTTCGTAGGTGTCACGGATATACGCGCTCTTTCCTGGGAGTCGGCTTGTAGATGAGAGTGGGTAGGAGTCCACGTCAACAATGGTTGGTTGAATAATCCTCTACCTCAGGTGGACAATGGGCGATCCCTTGCACCTCATCTGCAACCATGTCATTTAGTTTTGGGTATGCGACGGCTACCTTCCATAAAGTACTGCTAACGAATGTAGCAGAGACGGGACTGCGTTTGTTCTTCAGCCTACCGACTACCTCATTGGTCCCACGACAGGCAATCCTGATCTATGTTTGTCCTGGCCGAAGGCTTCACCGCCAAGCGCAGATGGTATTGACTGGTTGCTTGGTAAGGTTGACCACCGCTTCCTGCCAATTCCTTTATCAATATTCCTTAGGAACCCCGTTCTTGCGCACTCTATATTCTGTCTGGAGGTAGCGTACGAGCCCTCTCTTCTGCATTCGCGCGCTCACCTGTATAGCTATGGCATTGACTATGTTCAACCTCCAATGATCGGCTTGTACGCACTCACAAACTCTTCGATACCTGTCGAGTCTCCTGGTATCCTCGCGTCGTTCTTCTCTTCTGTGTCTGCCACTGTAGCAACCACACTACCCAACTTTCCCTTGGCGACTCCATCGTATACGACGCCACCCTACGCCTTCAACACTTCTGTTACTGCGACCTTTGGTGAAATCGTTGACTCGGAACTCGCGACTAGTACGTATCTACCCATGGTTGTCTCACCCGCCATAAGTGCAACTGCGCTTCCGCTGGTGTCGGATCAGTATACCCTAATCGCAACCAATGCACAAGGCCAAGTTGTGACGTCCACATATCACCTCACGGAACCCTCTGTTGTTCTTGGAGTACCTCCAGGGCAGAATGGTGCCCAGACCCTTCGAGCTCCGATCGCTGTGTTTGGCATCTCCCTCCTTGCCGAAGTCTGCGCAGGCGTGTGGACATTCTAGCCGTCGTTACCAATATTATGAATCCCAGTGGACTTGCCCTCTCGTGTCCTTATCTATTCCTTGACACTCTTTGCACGGATCCTTCAGACCGGACTTTGTAGTGGTTTCGAACAATAGTGTATTACCGGCTTTGATGAATATACTTTGAGTACTTGTTATACTCCTAGATATACATATGTGGCATGCTCGCTGATGGTTTGCTGGGTTAACATCTAGTGGTGTTGCATTGGAGCATCCAGAGATAGCCAAAGATGTTCTATAAACCTAAAGGTAGATTAGCTTGCCCGTGTTTGTCAATGTTTGGTGACTTCGGCCAGTGACTACCATTTTGAGTATATCTTACCTCCGAACGTTTCTGAGAAACAATTAGAATAGGCGATAGAGGACAGGAGGAGGCTCATGGCGTTGCCCGTTAATTTTATGGTATTTGTAGTACGAGCTCGTGATGCGTTCTTGCCGGTGACATGCCAGTCAGCAGATGCTTGGCTCTTTCCGTTATGTGACCTGGTTCATTTCCTGTTTGGGCCATTCCCTCTAGTCTGGTGCCCGTCTAAAAGAGGCAAAGAGGCAAAGCCGTCAAACCGTCGATATCGGTTTGCCTCAGAGGGGCTAGTCACCAGACGTGGGCTCAACCGAGATAGCGATGAAGGTGTGTCTAGCCAGCTTAACCGGCCGGTCCCAAAACGGCGGAGAAACCGTTACAGGCGCGAGGCACACTTGGGCTAGAGCGATCTGGCTCACTGCGTTGCGGCTCTCCGCAAGGCTCACAGACAAGTTGGTGGCTCGCCGAATAATTAGTAAGGGGCTGCTTCAATTCGGAATATAAGGACTGGCAACGTACATTTCTCCCTGCAGATACATCTCACCACAATGCCTGCCCAGCGTCTCTCTCAACCCAACCCGCCTCCTGACCCGTCTCATCTCCCTGAATCCATCCTCCATTGTCGCGCACAACCCGATCATGGCTCGGTCCTTCCCCCTGCCGAACTTGTGTCTCTGCGCAAGTTCACGCGAGCCGCAAATTACATTGCTGCTGGTAATTAGCCTCTATCTGGCAGTTCCGTCCATTCACGCTCAAGCGCGCCGTCCTTAGCCATGATTTTCTTAAGAGACAATATTCTCCTCGAGAGAAAGCTTACTCCAGACGATATCAAGCCTCGCTTGCTTGGACACTGGGGAACTTGTCCTGGCCTCGTCCTCGTGTATGCGCATCTGAACCGCCTTATCAAGGCGACCAATATAGATGCCCTCCTTGTCGTAGGGCCAGGTTAGTTTCATTCGAGAACTCGTTCTATCGGCGTATTGATTATTTCACCCCTAATTCAGGCCACGGGGCACCTGCTATTCTCTCCTGTCTCTGGCTAGAGGAATCACTCGCGTCTTTCTGGCCAGATTACTCTCGTGATAGAGCTGGATTGACCAGGCTCATCACGAAGTTCAGCACACCCGGGGGATTCCCGAGGTGAGCTCGACCCAATTTTCATTGTTCGAAGCTGACTATCTTTCAGCCACATCAATGCCGAGACACCTGGCTGCATCCACGAAGGTGGAGAGTTGGGATATGCTCTCAGTGTTTCCTTTGGTGCTGTTATGGACAATCCAAACCTTGTCGTAACCTGCGTTATTGGTGACGGAGAAGCCGAGACCGGCCCCACTGCAACCGCATGGCATGGATACAAATATATCGACCCTGCAGAGTCGGGTGCCGTGCTTCCTATTCTACACCTCAATGGGTTCAAGATTTCGGAGCGTACAATCTTTGGATGCATGGACGACAAGGAGCTGGTTGCATTATTCAGGTCAGTGTAGTGTCACCTCTTACAGGTGTATTTACGAACACATCTCCAGCGGTCATGGTTACGAAGTTTGTATCGTTGACGACCTGCAAAATATCGACAGAGATCTCGCTGGAGCCATGCAATGGGCTCTTGCCACGATTTCTCATATCCAGCATGCAGCACGCTCGGGGAATCCCATTGTTAAGCCTCGCTGGCCAATGCTGATTTTACGAACACCAAAAGGCTTGACGGGTCCAAGAGAGCTTCACGGGGAATTTATAGAAGGTTCATTCCGTTCACACCAAGTACCACTTCCCGAGGCCAAGACATCGGAGGAAGAACTTAATATGCTACAAAAATGGTTGGCTAGCTATGGTCCTGAGGAGCTCTTTGTTACCCACAGCGCAACCAAAGGTGGGACCGAAGGTGCACCTACTAATGACGTCACAGAGATTATTCCTGACGTCAAGGAGAAGAGGCTCGGCTTCAGGAAGGAGGCTTATGCAGCTTTTGCGCCACTTGCAGTACCCGATTGGATCCCATTTGGCGTCCAGCGAGGCAGTGAGGCAAGCTGCATGAAAACAGTAGGAAACTTGCTTTCCAAGGTCATTGAAGAGTGAGCACTCCGTATTCATTTACTTCTCTGCTAACACTTGAACCTGTTTTGCAGTAACCCTTCCAACTTCAGGATCTTCTCCCCTGATGAGCTAGTCTCTAACAAGCTTGATGCTGTTTTCGGGGTTACAGGACGAAATCTTCAGTGGGACGTCGCTTGTCGTGCTCAGGGAGGGCGCGTCGTCGAGATCCTTTCGGAACACACGTGTCAAGGCATGCTCCAGGGGTATACACTTACGGGAAGGACAGCCCTTTTCCCAACGTATGAAGCCTTCCTAGGTATTGTCCACACCATGATGGTGCAATACAGCAAGTTTGCGAAAATGGTCCGTATTGTCCGGTCGTTCACTGCGATTCATTGACTGTCATCTTTAGGCTTTCGAGACAAATTGGCGCCATGACGTTGGCTCTGTCAATTACCTTGAAACCTCGACATGGGCAAGGCAGGAGCATAATGGATTTTCGCACCAGAATCCCTCATTTATCGGTGCTCTACTGGCTTTGAAACCGAAACTTGCACGCGTTTATCTTCCACCCGATGCGAACTGTTTTCTTTCTACTATGGCACACTGCTTGAGGGCCAAAAACTATATCAATCTCATGGTTGGTAGTAAGCAACCGACCACCGTATGGCTAAGCCCGGAGGAGGCTGATCGCGTACGTATTTTGGTGGCGTTGAAATGGCATGCGGCTAATCCTCGCAAAGCATTGCGTGGCTGGTGCCTCTGTTTGGAAATTTGCAAGCGTTGAGGGGGGAGTGAATCCAGATGTGTACGAGTCC
Source organism: Pulveroboletus frians (assembly GCA_038089395.1). Taxonomy (NCBI): domain Eukaryota; kingdom Fungi; phylum Basidiomycota; class Agaricomycetes; order Boletales; family Boletaceae; genus Pulveroboletus; species Pulveroboletus frians. Next base: position 56,435 of record JBBPKT010000031.1, read on the forward strand.
TTTAATTTTCTAGTACGCTTCTAATAACTAGCTCAGCGTTCTCGTTGGCATCGGCACAGAGGTTACGTTCGAGGTGATTGCAGCAGCAGCTCTTCTCCGCAAGACAAGCCCTGCCCTCCGTGTACGCGTTGTGAATGTGACGGACCTAATGATTCTCGGTCCGTCCGGGACCCACCCTCACGCGCTCAGCAATGACGACTTCCACTCGCTTTTCACCCCGGACAAGCCTATCATCATCAACTATCACAGCTATCCGGTTGAAGTGAAGGGTTTATTATTTGGTCGACCCAATGTCGAGAGGATTACGATCGGAGGGTCAGTTGCCACATCCTGTCTTGGAGTTCCATGAGTAACAGCGGCGAACAGGTATCAAGAAGAAGGAACCACAACGTCACCCTTTGACGTGTGTTTTGTTTTTGCGCTTCATCGAGCTGTACTGACAAGACGCATCCAGATGATGTTGTGCAACAGCGTTTCGAGGTATCATGTGGCTGCAGCCGCTGTGCGTGCCGGAGCATTCCATAATGCAGAAGTTGCGACCGAGGCACATAAGACAGCGAGCTATATCATGCACCTCGCGGCGAAAGACAAGGAATATATTTACCGCGAAGGACAAGGTAAGCTCGCCTTAAGTTCATCTAACCCTTCAGTGAGTTGACCGTATGCCTTAGATCCTGATGGGACCTTTGAGACTCCTGTCTTTGAAAACTCGTTGTGAAAGAATCCGTCGTTTGAGTTGTGTAAGAGTAGCCATACGAATGAGTGTGACCTAAATTGCAATGCTGTCTGCCTTTATAAGCCACAGAACGGGAGGAGTTGCGAAAAAGAACGAAAACAAGGAACGATGTCGCGCGATCGTCCCAACTTCCGTGAACTTCCATGAAAAAGCGACAGGCCTGGGACTCGAACCCAGAATCTCTAGCGCCGGAAACTAGCGCGTTACCATTACGCCAACCCGCCTTCCAAGGAGACAGCATCAATTTCATCTGAGGACGACCCCGTACCGAATGGGCCCGACCGGACGAACTCAAGGCATCTCTCTTCAAAAACAGTTAGGCCACAGCTGGCCAGGCTTTCATGTAATTTCGTTTTCTATCTGCAAAGTACAGTCGACTCCCTCCTAACCGATACCCCTCGGTTTGGGGTCTGAGCTATCGGTTATGGGGGGGTATCGGGTTTGTGAGAGATCGCTTGGTGGCCGCAAACCAACTTGGGAAACCTGAAAACGTATCGGGTTATAGGGAGCATCGGTTATATAGGGTATCGGTTAGGAGGGAGTCGACTGTAACTGTGTAACGTTATCGTGAACGTAAGCTGTTGTAAGTCGTTAGGCCCACTCATTTCAGTCGACAGGTGCGTGCACACCAGCAGGACGGATAAAGTTGACCCTTAAAGCTTGATCCTTTTGCACGCGTGTGGAGAAGCACGCCTTCTGATTTTCACCCCGCTCCCACCTTCCTGAGATAATGGCGGTGTTCAGTCTACCCCAGTTTTTCCGCGAGCAGCGGTCGAAGCTCCCTCCACCTAGAGCAGCCGATGACCTCAGCTCCAAGACGTTCATGGTGACCGGGTCCAGTGTCGGATTGGGTTTCGAGGCTCTCGTGCACCTCGCCAAGATGGGGCCCAAGCTACTCATCGCCACGAGCAGAGACTCAGCCCGGTGTGAACACACTCAGGAATGTAGGTATCGAGTCCAACAGTCTTGTGCGTGTCGGGGACTGGGCTGACATGGCATCTCCCTGAGAAGCCATCCTTGAGCGAGTGACCGTTGCAGACACAGGGAGCAGCGCTGCCAGTCCCAAAGTGCTTGCCTGGCCCCTTAACTTGGATTCGTTTGAAAACGTATGCTCGTTTGCCGATCGGTTTGGGGCGGAAGGGGATGGGACGTTGAATGCGCTTATCGCGAACGCTGGCATGTTTCGTCCCGATTATGTTCAGACGCAGGACGGTTGGGAAACGATGTGAGTAGATTGTGTCGTTCCCTTCCCCCCTTTTTTTGTGTCCGAGTGACGTCTTCCCGTTCATTTGCACTAGATTGCAAGTCAATTATCTGTCCACCGCCTTGTTGAGCATCTTGCTCCTGCCATATTTGGTGAAGGCTTCCACTACCGATTTCGTGCCACGCCTAGTCTTGGTATCGAGCCTCGGGCACTATCTCGGTTCTTCTAGCTTGAAACACTCGGGGACATGGACCAACATCCTTGAGACCATCAACAGTCAGCAATTTGGTTCTGGGTTCGTCATTCTTCTTGTTTCCGTCCCTAATTGATGTGGACAGGTCGCGGTCAGCGTTGATCGCTACAACGTCACGAAACGTGAGTCAAACCCACCTCGTGCATGCTTCCACACCACTCCAACGAGAAAAAGAAAGAAGCTGACTGGTGGTCACTTCTTTAGTTTTAGAGGTCATGTTCGTTCGCGAACTTGCAGCGCGCCTTCCCGACCCTACACTCGTCGTCGCCTGTACGGTCAACCCAGGCTATTGTCACTCGCACCTATTTCGTGCCGTGGAGGACAAGTGGTACATACGCTGGTTTCTTTCCGTGACTCAAAGCGTGTTTTGCGCACGTTCATCTGAAGAAGGGAGCAAGACGCTTGTTCACGCCGCCATCACCGGCAACGAACGTTCGCTGCATGGTCGATACCTGTCTTCTTGCCAGGTTACTGAAGAGGACAATTTTGTATTCACGCCCGAGGGCAAGGCGTTTTCTAGGAAGCTCTGGGTGAGCACACGCGGCGACTTCTTTTTTTGTCTGTTCTGGACGGCTCATGCTACACGTTTTAATTTTTGCTTGTCAGGATGAAACGATCATGGTCTTGTCTCAAGTCGACGGCCGTGTCGGGGAGATCGTTGGCAAGTATCTGCGGATGGATGGATAATCCCTTTTTCATTTGTTGTATGAGCCGAACCAGCCGAGTACTGTATCTGGAACGAGGAAAATTTACGCTAGTGCATCCCGCAGAATCAGCCATGACAAGCACCAGTAGTAAGATGGTATTACGGTACATCAAAGACGACCAAGCGAGCAGGTACATTGACATTTTTGAGGTTAAGATACGCTTATTGCCGAGGTCGTGAATTCGTCTACTTCTTTGGTCGCCTCTTCACTTCCTCTTCCTTGCATGCGTGCAACATGAGTTTGTTTGGGTGGCCAGGGGTCATCCCACTGTGTCCCTTGGACCAATCATAGGAGATGGCATACGCAAAGATCGTACCATTGCGGTTGAACGTTGTTGCGCTGATTGGACCGGGCGAAGGTTCGAACGCTGCGGAACACAAGGGTAAGAGCAGGCTGCTACATGGATGCCATATGAAAGCATACTCTTTAGCCGTGTGCGCGCATCCTTGTCCCAGAAATGAATGGTCCCATCGGAGCCTATTCATAGAAACATCAGCGGAAACACGCTGCAATTGGTGAGTGAAACACACCGCAGGTGGAGAAAGTTCCATGGACGGGGTGGAACGCGATATCATTCACAGCATACACCAACGATTGATCCTTGGCGTTTGGGGTCTGATCTCTGCGGTGACACTTGAAAGAAAAATTGTTTCTGCGAGCACGTCAGAGGGTTGCTATCCGAAATGGGCTAAAAATCTCACGTGCTATCCTTGTCCTCTACGTATCTGCATGTACACCACGTTAACTGCGAAAGTCTTTTTTTTGACAAAGACATACTGTATAGCCACGCGGCCTTCAATGCTGCCAACGGCAAAGCCACTACTCGAGGAGTTGGTGAAACAGGACACGACACGTGTCTGCCACTTCAGGGGAGACGTGATGGTCTATATGTGCGAATATTAACTGATACAGTTGGGGATGTGACATCATGGACGGACCTTGTAAGGTGTGGATGGATTTGTCAGGTTATATATTTGAATATGACGCTCTGCAGTGCCAACGACGAGGAGAGGGTATTGCACATCCATGGTGTAGCAACGTTCCGGTAATTGCACTGTGGCAACAGGCGTTGCCGAGCGAAGGTCCCAGTACTGTCCGACGATGAAAAGGTGGCATCAGCGCCGAGTTCGCGATGAATGGCGTTGTGGGCGGACCTTGAGTGTCTTGTCCCAGCTGCCAGTGGCTAGGATGCCGCCCTGAGGTGTTTCTATCCATTTGACGACTTTTATTGGTGCATCGTGTTGTGCGACTTGTGTTGCTTGGCCGTTTGTGATGTCGAACATGCGTGCGGCATTGTCTGCACCGCCTGAGATCACCTTATTGCTGTCCTGTGGGCTGACTGAGCCAATTTGGAATGGGAAGCGATCATGCAGGACGCGCCTTGTTCCAGCAAACGCTGAGCACAGGTCCTTGATGACCATACATGGCCTTTCCCTGTGTCTGACCACCTGCACCCACCTCGTACAACCGGACCTAGCACGAGGATCAGCCGTTGAGGAGATACGAGGAAGAGACAAGGTACATTGTTGTCCCAGCTGCCTACGGCGAGGTAGTCGGCGGCAGAGGAAAATGAGAGAGAAGATATGGAATCTGAGGGTGGTTCTGGGACCTCGATGTCCTTTTCGGCGCCCGTCCCAAAGAAAGACATGAATGGGGACGAAGAGGAGCGGGAGGGAGAATGCTGCAGTCCTTCTCACGCCACGTGATGCGGTGATGACCGACGCTGGCCAGTCTACGCTTGAGCCTTTTACACGAGGTTGTCGCAGTAGCAGACATCTGGCGAGCAAACCCATGGCCTGACACTCGTCTGTCCCCTGTCAGACATGTACGAATGTTCTCCCCAGTCAAACGATCCAATGCAAAACGAGTCTCAACGCGGTAATCACAAGACATAAAGGTAATGCTACTAGGATTACAGATCCATGAATAAATGTAGGTTCAGCGTCGCTCAAATGACAATCTCGAGTACGCCGCGATATGCCTCGAAAATGCAATCATCACACATTAGTCCCAGAGATAAGTATAGTTGAAATGAGTCTATGTGAAAGCACCATGACCGAACATGGCACTCATGATTTTTTTTCCTTGACAACTTCCAGTAGGGGGTCAAGTTGCGATTCTGGCTGGCGATACGAGCCACTCGCACGGTCCGCGAATGTGAAGTACTGTTGATAGGAGATTAGCGGCTATGAAGGACTATCAAGAGGCATTGTGGGTACCTGGCCGTAGTTAACCGTGAAGTAAAGGTGGTGCAACGTGTGATGTGCGGGACCGTTGATGACGTGTTCGAACGGATGGCCGGTAATCATATCGGAGTCATGAATCTGGACAGAAGAAGGTCCAGATAAGCGTCATACGAGTGCGGTCAAGCAACGCATCATACCAATATGCTCCAACAGTTGACGAACACAAACAGACCCAAATACAGCCATCGCTGCAGAGGGAATAGGAATATGAATAGATGATACGGCACAGACTGCAAATACCCGTCCATCGGATGGAAGGCGTGGGATGCAAACGGTGTCGGTACTGCGGAGTGTCAGAATGGGAAAGAAGAGAACCAGACCACCCACTGATCCACTTGTGATGGGGCTTGTGGAAGGTCTTGTAGAGCATGGGATGATGGAGAGTGCGATGAATCCAGTATATGAGATAGTCGGTAAACAACAAGAAGCTAGGGATGGGTCAGCGAGAGTGACAGGCTGCGAGGAGAGACATACAACGGGATCGAAAAGGCAAAGTAGGGCCATCCGTAGTCAGACACCTTGTCGTACAGTCGGGAATAGCCCATGACTTCGGCTTGGAACCAGGGGAGTGTGAGCAGAATCATACCCGGAAACGCCTTTAGGCTGCATTGAATCTCGGCTTTAACCTGGTTCTTGTAGAACCGTGGATGGCGCATCATTTCATGGTTGAAAATGAAACGAAAGGAAAGACCGGCGAAAATGAAATAGAGGAGGTGAATGCCAATCAATGTGACGACGAAGAGCGACAGTAATTGTCGGGGAACGTAATCACGCGGCCACGCCGACGCGCTCGTCGCTGTCGTTGACGCGTTCAGGTAGAGATGGTCGGCGAGGGGATCATTGAGGGGAACGAGGCGTGCCCAGACGCTGTCGAGGACGTACTCGTCGCAGAAGTGCAGAACGAGGTCCATTGTGGGATCCGACGACGGAGCGCGCTTATTTTTATACTGCTCCATGTCGTTCACATCAGGCCACTTTTTTTTTTTTTTTTTTTTTTTTTTCTTCCAGCACCCTTCAACGACGTCGAGGGAGGTCGGGGAGGACATGGAGACGAACACGCTCTGGCGATATCTTTGCTATCGCGTCCAACTCTTCTGGAATGGTCGCAATCGTTCTGCTGGAAACGACCGTGGAACGTTCTGCGCTCTTATCAGCAAACGAGGCCTCCCTCTTCCTTTCTTTTGAACAACTCGGCCTCCTGAGCCGTTCTATTCCATTCCGAATTTCGCCAAGAGTCGCATTCCCCAGGCTTATGCTTGCCTATCCAACGGCATAAACGCGTGTTCTACATGAACTACAGAATCACAGCATCTAGCACCATACAAGTGGACAGCACGCTTCTCAGCACCCCCTCAACGCAAGGCGAATCCATCGCGTGGCCTAATGTGATACATCACTGCCAACACGTGCTTTATTAAACGTCAGTTCCGTCCCGAATATCTCGCTCGCCAGAGTTCACATCCTGCCCTCACTCACCAACTATGGGCCAAGTCTTGGCATGTACCAGACGCAAGCAGCTGGAAAAGTTCGCTGACGAGGACCTCAAACTGCCAAAATCTCCCATAACGCCACCCGTCAGCGAAACCATCTTCATCGCGTAGGTGCTCCTCGCGGTCCCTCCCTGGCTGTTGCTTATCAGTCACATTAGTGTCATGGGACCCACTGGCAGTGGAAAGACGACGGTCTGTCCCCTGTCGATTTAATACAGCGAGTCCACTCACGGCCCGACTAGTTCATCAACCTGGCGTCGGGGTCCAACCTTCGAGAAGGTGCCGGCCTGGAAAGTTGCACTAATGAAGTGCAAACATCGGTCCCCTTTTACGTCGGCCGACAACAAGTCATCCTGATTGACACACCCGGATTCGACGATACGACCTTGACAGATACCGAGGTCTTGAAGCTCATCGCTGCTTACTTGGTCACCACGTAGGCCCGCATTCGGTCGCATACGCCACTCGCTGACCGACTCCACAGTAACAAGCAAGGCGCACGCCTCGCCGGCGTCATATACGCGCAGAGAATCTCTGATTTGAGGGTCGGGGGTTCAGCTCGGCGTGATCTCAGAATGTTCCAGGAACTCTGTGGCGAAGAAGCCTACCCCAACGTGATCGTCGTGACTAATATGTGGGGCACAGTAACTGCGGAAGATGGAAACGCCCGAGAGAAGGAACTCGCTACCAAGGACATCTTCTTTAAGCCAGTCCTGGACAAAGGGGCTAAGATGCTGCGGCATGATAACACGAAGCTCTCGGCTCACCAGATCATCCAGAACTTCGTCGGCAAGGAGCCTGTCGTTCTCCAAATCCAGCGAGAATTGGGCGAAGGGATGGATATCACGCAGACGGCAGCATTCAAGCAACTTGACAAAGAAATGTCCGAACTCAGTGCACGACACCAGAAGGAGCTCGAGGCACTCAGGGAGGAGATGGCTGACGCTGAGCGGGGCCAGGACGAGGAGACGCGAAGAGAACTCGAGGAGGAGGTGCGCAAGGTGGAAGCTGAGCTACGGAAGGCGCAGAGCCAAGCATCTCGGCTCGCATCCGACTATCAGACTGAATTGCGCAGAATCGAAGAAGTGTTGCAGGTCAAGGAAGAGTAACTGAAGTTCTATCTGGCCATGTCACATTATGTAGTCATGTCAAGTCACTCATCTTTATTGCTCTCTTGTGTCATTCTCGCCCGCTAAACATATTTCTGAGGACGTTGATGGGGATCTCGATGTGTTGAATCCCAAGTCCCTCACAGCTTAGAGCATGTCCACGGCGTATTGGGTCCTTCAAACAATGTGCTCGTTCACCGCAGGCAGCTTGTATCGCCGTTCAGGGGACATTTCAGAGCAGCAGGATGCATCGTGGCCGTCTAATAACCGATCAACGAAATGCTGAGGGGGTGCTGTCACATTCCGTCGTATTGGAGACAGCCACTCCATGCGTCCACCGATCGGTTGCACAGACTCGTATGTGAACGGGGTGCATGGTACAAGCACCTCTCTGGCGTATATAAGGATACCCTCCAACTGTCGCCTGTAGGTCGAACTCACCTCACATTCTACCGCTCGTTTTCCCCCTATAAACCTCGTCATGACGTCTCGCGGGAGAGAAATCAGAATTGCGTACGCATCTCCCTACCATCCTCGTCCGCGTTCACTCACATCCTATTCGCAGAGTGATGGGGGCCACCGGGAGTGGTAAATCAACCGTATGGATCTCGTCCGTGTCAGACGCGAACGGGTTGCTAATGTCCAACACAGTTCATCAACCTTGCCAGCGGGTCCGACTTGCCTGTCGGTCGTGGCCTGGAGAGCTGCACGTCCGAAGTACGGACGTCCAAACCGTTTCTCCTCAACGGGCGCATCATCACCTTGATCGACACGCCCGGGTTCGACGATACCTCTCGTAGCGACACGGACATTCTCTCGTCCATCGCAGCCTATCTGTCCAATACGTAAGTCACCCTCCCCGCCTGAGGCATGGCGCGAACGACACTCGGGACTGAACACCACACGTACAGTTATGAACAAGGCGCCAAGCTCGCCGGTATCATCTACATGCACCGCATCTCCGACGTCCGGATGGGCGGTACATCGAAGCGCAACTTTCGTATCTTCCGCGATCTGTGCGGAGACAGCTCCCTCCGAAACGTCCTCATCGTCACCAACATGTGGTCAAACGTGGACCCCAAGCTGGGTGAGGCACGCGAGCGGGAGCTCGCCGGGAACGACAAGTTCTTCAAGCCCGTCCTTGAAAAGGGCGCACGACTCCTCCGTCATGACGGCACCCAGTCGTCCACCCAGTACATCCTGCGTCATCTGCTCAACAGTCAGGCGGCTACGCTTCTGATTCAGCACGAGCTCGTGAACGAGCGCAAGGACCTAGCCCATACCGCTGCCGGCGCCGAGCTCAAACGCGCATTGCAGGAGCAGGCCGACCGTCACGACGGGGAGCTCAAGCAGCTCCGTCATGAGATGGAGGCTGCAATGCGCGCCAAGGACGAGGAGACCAGGTCGGAGCTCCAAGAGGAAGTCGAAAAGAAGCGAAAGGAGATCGAGCGCATACAGTACGACTCTGAGCGCATGGCAGCAGACTTCAAGGCTGAAAAGTCGCGACTCGAGTCCAAGATCGCGGAAATGGAGGCACAAGGTCGTCGCCACATTGTGGAGCTCAAGGGGCTGGAGGACCAAGTCCTCCAGGCTCGCCATGAGATCGAGACATCGCAGGTCGAGCACGCACGACGCGAATCCGAACTCCTGAAGGGGAAAAAGGAGGCCGAAGAGCGCAAGGCTCGTCTACTTGAGGAGGAGCGCAAGGCGCGCGAGCTTGCCGAAGCACAGCACCAGGAGCACCTACGTTCCCTGCAGCAGAAAATGCTGCGGACAGAGGAGGAGAAGAAACGGGCCGAAGCCGAGCAGGCGGAGAAGATCAGGGTAGAGCGTGAACGAGCGCTTGCGCTCGAAGCAGAACTCCAGCGTCAGGCAAAGGCCAAGGAAGAGGATGAAAAGGCCAGATTAGCCGCAGAAGAGCGTGAGAGAGCCCGCTTGCAGGACGAGATCGTGAAGGCTCGACAGGAAATGGAGAGGGTTGCCGCTGAGCAAGAGCGCCTGGAGCGCGAGGCCACCTCCGCAAGTCAAGCACAGGCGGAAGCACATGCGCACCTCGTTCAGCAGAAGAACGAGGCCCTGCAACGCGAGAAGGAGAGGCATCAGAAACAAATCCTTGAGGAAACGGAACGCGTGCGTCGAACCTTGGAGGAAGCGCATGCCAAGAAAGAGCAAGAAGCACGAGCTCATCGGCAAGCGGAAGAGAAACGTATCCAGCAGCTGGAAGAACAGCTCCGTCTCAGGCTACAGGAAGAAGAAGAACAGAGAGTACGCCTGCAGGAGCAGCTCGCACGCGAACGCAAGGAGAAGCACGCGGCTGCCAAATCAGACCATGCCAGAAGAGAGAGCGAGGCCGAGGCGGCGAGGCAGGCCCGTGAAGCCGCTGAAGCGAGGCTCGAGGAAGAGCGACGGCAAGCCAAGCTGCGCGAGGAAGCGTTTGCCAAGCAGGTCGAGCAGGAAGTTGCCCGAGTTCGTAACGCAATGGAAGCGGCGTCAGCACAAAAGGAACGTCAGTTCGCAGAGGAAAAACGTGCTGCAGAGTTCTCGAGAGCATTGGCGCTCGAGGCTCAGGAGAAAGCTAGGCTGGCGGAAGAACACGAACGCAAGAAGAAGATGGAGATGGAGCTCGCGATCCTTCACAATCGGATCGCAGAGGCCGATGATTATCGACGACGATTGGAGGCGGAGGCTGCAGAACGTGAGACTGCGGAACGTCAGAGAAACGCCCAGCTGCAAGATCAACTGGCCAAGGCTCGGCGGGAGGCAGAGCAAGCAAAAGCTACGCAGGAACGAAGTTTCAAGAAAGACTCGCCGCCCAGTGGTTTCGTGCTGCCGATTCCGTTTGTCGTGTGGAAAGCCGCCATGAGTTGGCTGGGTGTGAGCTAGGCGTTACATTGCGGGCAGATTTGATTCGGTCATCTTCGTTCGTATATGTCCACGATATTGTTTTCTATTAGCGTAGTATCTATTTTGACTTGTACATTTTCGCCGACCTATCCAATGTATCGTTAGCCGGGTGAATGGGTTCCTTACAGACTTCCTTGACGGGCTTGGACAGTGGATTAGCGCCGCAGCCAAGCATCAATAATGATAAGGGCAATATGGTCGGTAAAGAAACACATGGTGTAGTCGTACAAAAACGCGCTGGGTATTCCATGTCAGTGCCAAAACGCATCCGCGAGCGAACACGCTCTCGCCATCTCAAACTGCTCATCCGTCCTACAGACCAGTATACGCCGTCCCCCATCGTGCTGTCCAATATCCACGACAGCCCCATCGCGACGCTCTAGCTCCTGATTGACGTGTTCATCGATAGCCGAGTAACCTAAATGGCCAACGGCCTCTCCGACGGCACGCCGTAATTCCCGACTCCGTTCGCCAATCCCACCGGCAAAGACGAGCGCATCAACGTTGCCCCGAAGGGATAGATGATACGCGCCCACGTAATGCAACACGCGGTCAAGCACGATATGGAACGCGAGGGTGTACGGATTTTCCGCGGTAGCGGTCGGTGGCGCAAAGGGGTCGGCTTGGCTCGTGATTTCTCCAAAGTCGGTCGTTCCTGTCAGTGCCTTCCAACCGGCCTGGCTGTTGAGGATTTCCTCCGCCTAGGCGGGTTTCTTGTCGTAAGTACAGGAGAAAGGGACAGAGGGAAGAGAAATGCGGACTTTGGTAATGTGAATTTCTGTGTGTCTGGCATAGCTGTGACTCAAGCGGGTCGAAGGCTCGCTCGTGTAATGAAAAATGAGGCTGGCGTCAACGTCTCCCGCTCTGGTGGACCCGGGGAGTCCGCTCAGAGGGGTAAGACCCATGGATGTGTCGATGGACTTTCCTCCCCGAATCGCACAGGCAGATGCTCCAGATCCAAGGTGCAGCGCAATGATGTTCAATTCATCTTCGTCCTAAAAGGCATTGCCGTCAGCGCTATGAACCCTTTCGGGTGAATGAAAAAGACCTTGTGTAAATGAAGGGCAACTGTACGTCTGATGAAGGCATCTGAACGTTCCAACATGAGCTGATCGATGCGCCGTCCAAGAGAGAACTACTCGCAGCTCAGCCCGTGGAAGCCATACTTCTTCAGCCCATGTTCCCGTGCGACGCGCTGATCGATCGCATAGGTCGAGACATGGGGAGGCAAGTCCTTGTGAAATGCAGTATCGAAAAACGCAATGGACAGCGCATGTGGCAACGCTTGGAGACACGCGCCGATGACAGATAACGCGGCGCCGTTGTGACTATCCAAAAGGGTGCTTCGTGAAGGCGGATATCAGGCAAGGGTCGAATGACGACTCACAGAGGAGCGAGGTCGGACAGTCTCTCGATGTGATGGTAAGACTGCTCCGAAAGGATGACGGGCTCGGTGTAATCTCCGCCGTGGACGACTCGATGGCATACATGCCTGACGTGTTGTTGATCGATGCTGATGTCTTCCTTGAGACGGTCCAGAAAGTACACAAACGCGGACTCGTGGTCGCGAAGAGAGGGTTCAGATGAGTCAACACGTCTACCTGCTTGATCTGCGCGTTGGAGCGAGACCTTGGCTGGAGGGGAAGAAATGGAAGAGATGTTGCATGTCAAGAGAAGGTAGGGCGCCGTTGGATTCTCTGGCGCTCGCTGGTAGAGAGAGATCTTGAGCGAGGAGGAACCCGCGTTGACGGCGAGGATGAGGGACATGGCGGGGTTTGTTTCGGCTGTCGTCGATAAGTTACCTTGCGAAGCAAGGTTTTAACCGTCAGTCTTTGATACGCACACGTGATCTGTTTAGCACGTGATCTTTGAAGTCATGTGATTTATGGCGTAGACACAACGGATCCATCGTCACATTGCTTCTTTGTTTTCTCGTTTAAAGTGTGTAACCGCGCGCTCTGTTCCAACTGCGTGAACTGGGCTGTCATAAACTGTCCAGCATCGAAGTTCCATGATCCAGAAAAGTGAGCAGGGTTTATACACGATGGATCCCACTGCTCCTTTAAACAGCATGACATGTTCACTGCAGACATCCAAACAATGTGCGTTCTCAAAACACCTCAACTTCCCTTGACATCAGGGATTAAGAGAAAATGGCTGCCATTGTTCATGCGTCCATGTCAACCCCTAGCAACAGAAACAGACACTGTGTTGCTTGAATTTGAAGACCCATTCCTGCACGAACTTGCGTTCATCGTCATCATACATTCCAAATGTCCAATGGTTTCCCTTGTGTGATGTTGACAGTGCTGACTACCTGATGTGTACTGTACACTGATCCCCCCTTCCCATTTAAATGTACTTGAATTTATTGTGCCCCATTCTTCCTCCTCCTGTTCAATTGGTGACCTGCCCCTCTTCACCTTATGCTAACCAAATCATCTCCATCAAGAAAAAGTATGTGCATCTGTAAGGTGGAGCGCTTGGACTTGCAAACTGACATCCCCCTCCTCTGCCAAATAGTTCAAAGGTTAGTTGTGTTCATCGTCCCCACCTCTCCCACACTACATGCATGAAATAACCATTTGTGCCTACAACATGTGTTGCATCTATGATCGTCTCCATTTCAAGTTCAGAGTTACAACCTGCTCTTGCCTGGAAATCCTTTTGTTGTCATGATGCATTCCGACGCCGATCCCCAAATGCCGATCTCCCTTCGAACTGCTGACATTCCCTTGCTACGTCAATTAGTTCAAAGGTTTGTCCTTCCCGTCTGTCCTGTAAATGCAATGGTGATGTTCCTACCAGACAAGCAGACAAAGATGTCAAAGACTTTCTGTGCTTTATTGTGACGAGCACACCACTCACAAAACCTTCAAAAACTGCATTGAATGTGTGCATTCTTTGGAATGTATCACAGAGTTCCTTTAATTCCTCCAAATGTGTCTGTTCACTGTAACTGTAATTGTGCTCTATTCACTATTCTAAGTTCTTCATGTGTACTTGTACAGTCTCCTTGACTCTTTCTCTCAATGGCTGAGCAAGGTTGGAGCCATCGTCGCTTCGCAGACGGCACTTCCCCCAAGTCCCCTAAGTGAGCCTGAGGATTTCCAAGTCACGTGGCCATATGAGCGCGTGATGGCCCGCAGTGCAGTGTCGAGAACAGTCTGGAGCATCTAGTGATGAAACCCTTGGCCGGCAATTCCAGCCCGAGTCGCGCTGACGCCTGCCTTGATTCCTCCTCTCGAAGTGAGTTCGGTCATCCCGCTCGCAGACGGGGTATTGTACAGCGATTGAATAGAGAAATTCGAACGCCCGTGCCAAGCAGCAGGATGCGGGGGTTGACAGATCGGGAAAGGCGCTGCTTCGCAGTGCTAGAAGGTTGGGAGCGCGTCCGCTACCAAGTATCTCCGAAATGAATCAGGGTCGCGTCGTCTGGGCAAGAAGAGGTGATATGCCTTGGTTGAAACGGGGGCATTTTTCTGCGCGGGTACGGGCGCAATTTGTCCTGGGTCGCCCCGCTGCGGGACAGGAGAGAGGCCGACGGAATTTGGCAGAGAAAAGGAGGCCGGCGGCGTTTTCCAGAATGATGGTGACTGCGAATCCAGAAGGAGCAGGTAAGGCCCAGCAATCACTATATCTGACCCCTGATCACGCACCGATCTGCTGGCATCTGGAAAAAGCGTTGTGGCGGTTCCGGGACGATGTCCAATGACCGGCAGTGTTGTTGCGGAGACCGGTAGATGAACGGGAGACCCCAACCTGCGCTAGTAAAAAGGTAAGACAAGGTGGATCTTGAAGCTTGACCTACCGGCAGGCGATGCGACAATGGGACTGCTTGTTTGTAGACATCGTTCTGTACGGTCTCCGCGTAGTGTCGGAGATCCTGTGCAAGATGCCGGTCAGGTGGACGAGCGCTCCGGGAGCGTGTTTAGACCCGGAAGCGCGCCAACAGACCAGAAGCTGTTAGACACCGAATAGTACGTCCGGGGAGAGCGCAGACGAGAACATGCGGGTCATCCCCGCCACCGTCGTGAGTGGAACGATGCTTGGAACTAGCCCATTTTGAGGGTTACCTCACGTAGGTGGGAGTGCAGATTAGCTGAGATGGTGTCGGATCTCTCACTCGCTGTTCTTCACGGTGTTCGTTCCCATGTGGAGCGACTCTAACGGTGCCATGGGACAACCACACGAAAAAGGGAACTTTTCGCTCGAACGATCCGTATGCAGGGTCGCCTGAGCAACGTCACTCTGTGGGTTGTGGGTACTCCAGCGTGTGGTCGTGCAAGAGTACCTGGAGAGACGACCCTGAGTGATTCATCTATCGGCGGATGAAATTCATTCGAGCCCGATTGTTCAGGGGGACGAGATCTGCCGACTGAATCTGGTGCGGAGGTGATCACGACAGGGACGGATGGAAGTCGGTCGGATTAGCTAATAAAAAGACCAATCCCCATTGGCGGAAATACCTCGCGGAGGGTCCACATTCAGGGCAAGCATCCTCTCCGGTCCGGTCTCGGATCGGCCCTGACTTCTTCCGGCATGGGCGGCTTTGCCGTGTATGGCTGCATGGACATGGTATATAAAAAAGAAAAAAAGAAAAAGAAAAGCAAATAACTAGATGCTCTACGGTACGGTCATCTGCTCAGAGCACGTGGAGATAAGACGACAGGCAGCTTCCCCTTCACCGCCACAAAATAATCCTTGAGATCACGTTCCCAACATTCAGGGTCGTATCCGTCCGCAAATCGGAAATCCAACCGCTGCATCATCATGCACACCACCGTCCGCATCTCCTGGTACGCCAGTTTCTTCCCAACGCAATTCGCGGGCCCAAACGAGAACGGGATAAACGCCGCCGGGTTATGCCTAAACGGAACCTTGTCCGGCTCAGTTGCGTCCGGGTATCCCAACGCTCTTCTCTCTTCCCCAGACAGCCATCGCTCCGGCCAGAAGGTATCAGGCATGGGGGAGAAGTTGCGAGGATCACGATGGAGAGAGTAGAAATGAACAAACGCGCTCGTTCCCTCCGGTACGAACCTGCGCGGCGAGCGATGAGAAGCACGCGATCAAAAATAGCGCGATGTCCTACCAAGGACCCACTACTCTTCCTCCACTGCTTTTCGTCGCCCCACGCTGACTTCCACTGAGAACGGGCGGGAACAATCGGAGCGTCTCGTTACTAAAATGGTATCATCGTCACTATCTTTAGCAAGGCGATATGACCCACATGACGGCATTCAGATAATTCATGTGTGGGTGGTGCGCAGTAGACGAGGCATCCTCGCCGGCAGGATAATAGCGATCAACTTCCGCTTGTAGTCGGCGATAAGCGGTGGGGTGGCTCAACAAACCCCAAAACAAACTGCTCAACGTCGTCGCAGTGGTGTCTGACCCTGCGACGATGGCGAGAACACCATCCGACGTCACCTCGCCCAACGTGGGTGGGGAGCGTGCCATCCCTGCTTCGTCCGTCTGAGATGTGGTCAGTCTCGAGCCCGTGGTCGCTGCAAGTGTACACACCAGGTAGTGAAAGAGGTCCTTGGACTGTGAGCCTTGAGAACGTCTGAGCGAGGCACGTTCCCGACAGAACGTGCGGAATTTCTTCAGGTCTGCGCCGATATTGGGCAGCATCACATAGTATTTCCCTATCCATGGTAGATGGGTCCGGACCAAAGCGATTCTGCGACCCATCCGTTTATCA